>DWTU01000220.1:0-20194 GCA_018251515.1 Cecropterus confusis | reverse complement strand
CAAATTATTTATTTCCATATTTAATGATTATCTTAATGATTATAATAATAAAGGAACAAAACCCAAAAACTTTTCTTTTCATACTAGTAGTATCCAAGAAACAGAGGTGGTAAGTACAAATCCTTCGATATAACAACGCCGTTTCAAAGACTGCAGAGTGCAACTTTAATATTAGGCGGAATCTATTTTGCATCCTGCATTCTTTGTAACGCCGCGACGCAACGCCGCCGGCCCGCGGTCCAAAAACCACCAACACACCAATCGATAAATAAAAAAACATTACACCCCTCGATCGGCCACCCCGCCGACGACGCTCAGATATTCCATACATACGGATACTATACAAAGAAAAGTAATAAAAATTATACTATAACATGACTTAATCATCCCAAGCTTATTTATATATACAAGTTGCTAAGTAAAATTTTCATCTATTAATTTTCCATTTGGCAGTGGTGGAAATGTGCCTTGTCACAAATGTGCAGTGTTCGCTTTCCATTATCCCGATGTGTCTACCAATTATAAAGCTGTCTTACGATCGATGATACTTCAGATAACTTAACCATTATTATCTTTAATTATGTCAAGATTAACAAAAAAAAATTAAATGCAGGTACAACATTCGAGAATTCGTAACTCTCCAGTTAAGAAAATTAAACAATTACTAGAAAAAAAACTCGTTATAAAAAGACATACGTCTATGCTCTATTCACTATTATGTACAAGTTACGTCTAATGGAAGATAAACTGCAAATCTTTAACACGATAACTATAAACTTCGTCGTGTAAAACTACTTATAAGAACAACGCTATATTCCTACATAATATTTCTCACAAAAAAATATTTTTTGCAACTAATTCGAGTATAAACCTAATATTATCTATATGTATGTATATGTACATAGCAAGGCACATTCCGCACACAATTAAAGCCTTCGTACTAATCTGTTGACCATGTGTTTGATAAAACATCAACCTGACCAAAATCTGAGTAGGAAAGTCGAATGCAATATACTCAACACTGCCCTGCACTGACGCCCTCCGTCCAGACTTTGATTAATCGTTACTAACGCGAGTTAACTAGCTTACTGTAATAAAATATCATATAATAATAAAGAAAATGCAAATTTTCTATTAGTAGGTACTATGAGGAACTATTTTGTGGTTATTTTTTTTTGTCAGAGTCCATTGCGGAAACTGTAACCGTAGGTTTTGATGTTGTTACCAAAATACACAGTCTGTTACATCACGAACTCTAGCCACTGAGATTATTTTCACTGTATTAACATCAACTGCACTATTTTTATAACAGATAATATTATTGCGTCCATTTTATTACAATCCACATACGAATAACATAAATATTCCGAATACACCTAGTGAAGTGATTACGATATACATATTATACATGCTAATGTAAGTGCTATATATATGTCAGTCGCGCAAGTAAAAATCACTTTCATTTTAACCCTTGTACAAACGAATTCCGAACAGACGGACAGGAAAGCGATTTTACGTACGCGAGTTTTTTGATACTACATACAATATGTTTTATTAGTCAATGTGTTTCGAAATGCATTTCAAATCAGTGCAAATTACATATATGGTACAAGCTATTCGATCAGTTTAAGTGGTCCAATATGTTCAACAATTCCAAATATATTTGTTAAAATAGTGATTCGGAGTTAATTGCGTGACTATATATTAAAAAAAAACATTAAGTGTTAAAATTTACAAAATAACAAAAACACTATAAAACCGTAAGCGAACTAACCTTAGTGTAGACTTAATAATATCAATTTAAAACAATATTGATATCACCGCCCCCCTCCCGCGAGTACTGGCGTCGAGGGGGGATGAAGTAGAAAATCCTACGAACCGGGCCGAAAACATATATAGTGGCCAAGCCCCCCAGAACTTTCCGTAAAGCAAACAACAGCCAACTTCCAGCATAAGATAACTAATAAAATCAAGACTATCGTCGCTCTACTGCTCTTATTTACAACATTGACAAACCCATGCGAGTCGTACCATCAATCCACAGTTTATTACAAAAGTGTCCAGTAAAAATCCTTATCATCACCGTTACGAAACAATACCAAGACGTTTCATATCTTTCGATTTATCGATCACGGAGTAGTTAAGTTTGTATGCAATATGTCAACTGTACTACTTTCAATAATTAGAAAAAAATCAGAGGTATAACCAGTCTACGAGTTAACGAAGCAGTCTGTCTATAAAGGTATTTACTGAAGACCAAGAATTATCAACAGTTTTATGGCTTACTTTGGCACTGGCGATATCGTTTGAGCAAAACATACCCGCAGTTGCATCATAACGGACACTACGTTCACAAACACAGAGTAAGCCGTAAAAACTGTCTACTAATTCGATTTATCTCTCCACAATTTAAGGACTTCCTCGAAAGCATAAGACGCAATAGAAACGGTGACTTCGGTCCCCGTGTTGTTCGTAACAAAAGACGGGTCGAATGCATCGTTACGTTCGAGACTTACATTCAGGTTACCAGTCCATAAGTGTCAAAGAAGACTGGTTCTCATGGAACAAAACGACTACCATAAGAGCGGCCGGGGAGCTCAATACGGTCGATAGCGCGCGGAGAGCAAAGTGCGCAGCTTTTTCAACTTGGTCACAAGTTTGTTCTGCTGTTTCTTCAGGTATTCTCTCTCGATCTCCTCCTCTCTAAGCTTCCGGCACAGAGCGGCGGCCTCGCGGAGTATGACTACTTTCGGCGCGCGCTCCTTGTCTTTTGTCGCCGGTATTTGTTTTTTGAGTTCATCGAAAAGATTTTTGAGGCCGATCCGCCGTAAGCGTTCCATGTCGTTGTGTATTGAGCGTCGCTCAATTTCTGGGGATTCGGCTTCGGAGTCTGTGTCGGTATTGGAGCGTCCTCGCCGCCCCGGACCCCGTGTCCGCCGACGGGGGACGGAGGCTGACGACATGCCCGATGGTGGTATTAGCCGTTTTCTGGCGGCCGGCCGAGGCGTTATCGCCGATTCCACAGTACGCTGTATATGATGCCGTTCCTGGACTGACGGTGTCCGCGGCAGTGAGTCAACACGTACTTGTGACGTAGAGGCTAGAGTCGGTTGTTGCGTTGTGCCGAGGGATACCACGTCGATTTCCTCCTCTGTAACAACGGAGAAAACATTTAGACTAATGAAGGGAGCCTAAATAAACGAGGACACTTTAATCATATTTTTAAATAGTTTCCATTCTCCATAAATAACAACATTTCTTGTTAAGGATGTTTATGCAAAATCGCGTATAAAATATAAATACCTAAGTAATGTGGAACAATTTTACTGTAAATTTATCGGTTTGCGAATAAAGCCCGCATTTACCGTTTCATTCCTCGCATACTTTCATTCATAGAGCGTTCATTACGTTCGCATCACCATAAAAGGCGGGCGATTGTCATAGCATCGTACATACGTATAAGTACGGGACTAGGTGTAGCCGAGCCGGGATGCGACTGCAGTAGTCAGGTGGGAGGGGGTGGGTCGCGGAGGGGGGAGGGCGTCGACCCCGTCGTACTACCGCAGCGTCTGTCGACATCGATCCAGACGCCTGACGTCACGGCTATTCGCGCCAAAACGAGAGCGCGTGCGCGGCTTCTGCCGCAGCGTCCGCACTCAATGGATGCCGGGTTATCAACCGGTGGACACGCTTTCCGCCAACGATGCACTACGCACCCGTTTTACCTTGAATTACCTGCGACGCGGCTGACTTTCCTCAGCCGACGATTCGACTTACGTTAAAAAATAAACTTAATTTAGCGTCGCTGCCCGGCCCGTCCGACCGGTACCATTGCTACGAAACCAGAATCACCAAGGTTCACTGGTTACTATGTGTATTGTGGCTATATAAAAAGACAAATTGACTTCATAAAAAACATTCGGATGGGCTCTAACTTTTTATATCGAAAATGTGAGAGACGTACGGAGTTGGTGGCGTCAAACGTGACTGCCTCAACACGGGCGTCTCTCTATTATAATCTACCTGCTTTTTCTAGAGCCAAGGCCACTTGACGCAGGGCTCCCAAATGAGCAGGATACAATGACATAAAATAACGTAAACATAATACAATAAATGCCTATAGGTAAACAATCTTAAACATCTAGGTTATCTCGATCTAAACCATTTTCACGTAATTCAAATCGAACGGAAACGCGGCCTAAATTCCGGTCGAGTTTGCAGTGATTGCGATTTAGCGGAAAGATTTCCGAAGGCGGCGTAACAGCTACGTGGTATTTCTATGAATGAGAGGTGAATACAGTGGGCGTCGGGTTCCCGATCGCGTCTTACGGATGTGCAGTAGTCGTTGGCCCGTATCACGTTTATTCCGCGGCGCATGTTTCGCGGAAATCACCGCATGCGACCGCACTATCTGATTACACCAACAAATAATTATGTCAGCGGCTTATTGTGATTAAAGGCGATCGGCTCGCCTTAGCGCATGCGCCATTAGAACACTTACCCACTGGTCGAGGCGAGAATTTCCGATTACATCCTAGGCACTGGAAATAGAAACTAGTTACGTGGGCAGCTGGTCGATTGGGAAACCGTGCGTTTCAGGGACGACCGAATAATCTGCAACTACGCTGTTTCGTAGAAAAAAATTCGTATCGCATAATCTCTTCAAGCGACGATAAATTTACACACCGACGCAATCTTTTTATTTGATTTCCGCATAGTTTCGCGGCCGCTTATCGTAGCACCGCGACGATCTAATTTCGTTCTGCGTATCGGCGCCTGTCGTCAAACATAGCTCACATGACGTCTAAATGTAGGCGTGGTGGATTCATTGTATAGGGGGTCGATTTTCACTCGACGATTTTCTCTTTCCCTGGCGCCGTCGCGATTAACGGTCGCCCGAGAGTATTTGTTTCAAGTCTGCGTGTAAGCGATACGCCCGGTATTGTCGCGGTGCGCCGCCGGTCTCCGGTCTAGTGCATATCTATTATATCGACATCACTCGAGACACGATTCTCAGATCCGCCGCCATTCCAATTTTGAGCGTTACCAGAGATAATCCGCTTTTTATTGTCCGTCCGAGCGACCGGTATACGAACGCAAAAACTAGCTAGCTCTCTCCGTAGCGAGCGTCTTGCAGTCTTTGTCAGACGAGAAGGTAAGTTTAAAAATAAAGTTACGTTCCGTGTCCAACCGATGGAACGTCGGGTTCAGAACTCGCCTTTAATGAACAACGCGGAACGAAAAGTAAATAACTGCGTGATGTATATTGATAAACACAATCAGCTGAACGTGCATCGCCAGCGCGAGACATGATTAGTCACAATTTCTAGGTATCGTCTCACCGTGAGAAACACTATGATTCATACATTCGCGAAGTTAATTGGTTACGTTTTTAAGGCTAGACAGTGCAGATGTTCCTTAAACAGTATCATGTTTTGATAGATTGGATAACTTGTCCAATTACGCAACAGAATGTAATGTTATGTTTGCAAACGTTAATGTAATGGGCGCGGCGGAAACTTTGTAACTTGGAGCTCATAGAGCAAGTCGTAGAAAAACCCTTAAGTGGTTGCGAAACGGTCATACGAGCGGCTTTTGCAATAAGCTGACTTTCCAATCATCGTATCATATTGATATTTTATAAGATTTTGCGGTCCGTTGAAATCGGAACGTTATCACACTGAGTTGCCTGTTTTAATTAACGATCCAGTTTAATTGCGTCGGTATAAAATTTGTCTATCACGCTATGGGAGAAAGTTGGCACTCTCCACGGATTGTTTAATTAAGGCAAGAGATCTCTAACATTCATTACGGCAGACTTTTAATGGGTAAAACCCTTACAATATAAGAGGCCATTAAATGCTCGACTCGAGTGAGTGGCTGCAGTGCAAACAAGGGAAGTTCAAGGAGTAGTTGGGTGGAATTTTCTTTCGACAGTAATTTAATTAAGTCGGTAACTGATTTTGAGCGGTGATTGGTAACTTAGGATAAAAGAATCGTAAGAAAATTCGATTCGCCTTCAAATATGTTTTAGTTGGTACCTCGGTTCCTCCATTTTGAGGACTCAGAACCATTCATTTCTGTATAACTTCAAATTTGAATACAGCCACTTTTAACACGGCACAGAAATAAATGTATGGAGGTTTCAGTTTACAGATACTTGGCATGCCTTCACAGTTGAACCTCGAAGGGTTCTAGCGTCATCACGACACAGGCGTCAAGAGACATGTCGATACAGGGGTTTCAGTGGGTTGCATGGCTGTCAGGTGTGACCTGAGGGGCTGAGCACGCTCCGCCGGGCACGCTCCGAGGCCAAGTTCACTGGCATTTGAGCGCGATAATTAAAAATTATCGTGACGTGCACGCCGCTCACGCCATCTTATACAGAGTGTTTCTTACGTGGCGTTTAGAAGTAGTTAATCTTTTTTTTTTTAATCAGAAAAGCATCGTAAGTACTACTTTAAGTTATGTAACAGAATAATTCATGAATACTTTTTTTTTGTGCAAACAGTAAGCGGAAAATGAGACATATTCGAAACGGATGAATAAATGAAAAAAAAAAAAATTTGTCAGTCACACATCTAAATTAATTTAAATTTCCGCGTAGTTGAGACCTTAATACAGAATCGCTATAAATCAGTGTGATGAATACTATGGTAAATAATTAATCAATACAATCATGGTCAATTTGTCTACAATCTACCGAGCGCATTTATGAAACAAGATTATATAAGCGATTTAGAATTATCATATTTCTGTAACAACCTGTATATATATGTAATCCATAACTCCGTAGCAACATGCATAAATGTTATTTCACATTTCTGTAGCAACCTGTATAGTTGTATACATGTATTCCTCACATTTCCGAAGCAACATGTATTCATGAATCTGAGAATGACGGTACGTCTAATAATTAGTTTGGGTACTAGCAGATACGAGTCGTTGCTTATAATTTTTATCGTAAACTTTCTTATTATCCCACGGAACTATAAACGGAAACCGCTTAATGTTCATTAATTAAAGTCGACTCCGAATAACGCCGCATAATGATGAACATGATGGACGAAGCGACTTATTAGATCCGGTTGTTGGGGTTCCGTATGGGAGTCTATAGCTGTGCCTACGTCGACCGTCCCTCATGTGTACTTACACCATTTGAACAGCAAAAGTTAGTTTAACTTATAGACTGCATCATAGCAGTCTTTAAACTAGTCAAGGAAATGTGTGAATACAAGAAGTGATTTATCAATATCTCTTTTTTTGTTTTACTTTAAAATTAAAATAATAGTTCAAAAAAGCGCCTAATTTTACTTTAGTAAAGGAAACTATAAAGAAATCAAAATTAATAAACAATATATTTATTTTTAACCAAAATTCTCAGCGCATAAGTCGACTCTAACTTCCTTAACTTTATAATCCATGATATTAATTGTATCGACTTTAACTTGGGCCTTTATAATGTTGATGAAATATTCCGTGTGTTTCTAAGACCACCGAGCGGTTTTTCGATATTTTAAAAGTAAATCAATTAAACTCAATCTGCAGCCGAAAAAAACCAAAGTTCAGTCGTTTTGGAAATTTGGTCATCGGACAAAAAAGAAACATAGAAAGAAAGTGATTCCTGCCGTGAAAATAAACATAGTTTGAAATATCGTTATTTGAAACAATAGACAGTAAGATTTCACTTAGTTGTGTAGACTAAATGTTTATACGAGAACCCATAGATTTATCTGCCATCGTCTGAACTAACATAGTTACGCGCGAATAATTTCATCGCAGCCTACACACTGTTATTTCTGGCCTATTACGCAACCGAGAAAAGTCGGTCATCTGGCCGGTGGTGGCCACTCGAGGCTGGGTGCTCGCTAAAATTGGCGGTGGTAATTTATGGCGGCATGGATCGATTGGCGGCCTTGGCGAGGTTCGCGGAAGTTCATGGGCGAATCATTCCGCCATTGCCCAATTGGGTATTAATAAATGGAAGCGTCTCATCACGTGTGGGTCGTGGATACAAAGTTAAGGAAGTTGGATGCGCATTAAATTATAAACGAGTTTTACTCTTGCGGACAAAATTATCAATAAATTTCCGACCACTGCGATTGCAAAGCATAACATATATTTAAGAATAGTCGAACTATTCTCGATGTGACATTTCTAGATATTTCTCGACGTCCATACAATAGTTGTAAGCGAATACTAATAAGGTGATACCTACTATAAAATGACGAAATAGCATACTTAATGGAGGTGTAAACGGTTGCCAAGTTCGTCAGTTAAAATACAGAGAAGTAGGTGTCAGGAATCGTAAATGTCAGTCACACGAATAAAATCCTATACGTTTCCGTTAAAAACAGGTATCGGCGTCATTACTTATAATATATCGGTTATATTATATCAATCGATACCACACCCATTGAGTAGAATAACCAGAAATATTCGCTTAAATACCAGACAAACCGGTCTATTAAAATCTCTACATACAAATGAGTTTGACTGTCAGTCTGTACTTAAAAATACAAACTTTATGTTTTAATTTATATGGCCGTTACATTTTAGCACATTTCATTTTTTTATATTTGTCATGTCAGTTTTTGAATAAGACTGAGCGATGACTGATTGACGGTACAATGTCGTTTAGCATTTTTTCGAAAACGTCACATAATTTGTAAGTACATACCTACTTAAAGCAAGGTTATGTTGGTAAGCAATTAAATATGTGGAATTCTCGTCCTAATTAGTATTACCGTGTCTATGTACACGTGCTTTGTGTCCGAGAGTTGTCGCCCGACACGAGATGCGACACGTGAGAGATTACGTGTAGTGAAAACGCAATACTCTTTGTTGATCCGTTATAGTGCATGCCAGTATTGTATCAATAAATTAGACGAAATCTTACTAGGGTTGCCAGCTTTATGACATATGTTTTATTTTATAAATATTTTTTTTTAAATGAGCTGTTTATTTATCTAAGGTTCTAGTTGCAATTTGCAACTTAAAACGACAGTATAAATATTTTTGTTAATACTTGCGTACGGATGCCTTGAAAAAGCCTTGCCAAAATTCTACCACTGAGTCATCAATTCTGTTTTTTTTTTTTTAGTAAAACACACCTCTATTACTAAAGTATTACTATCAAGGACTAAGTTGGAACTGCTTACTATCTGTCTTATGCCATCTAAGCTGGCAGTATCCTAAGACAAGGGAAAACAATCAAACCATGAAAATGTTTTTTCTTATATATGATTTTTTAAGTGGACAACCCTAAATCGACACTATCAAGGACACTAGACGAAATATTCGCCGCGATGTAAATTAAATACCCAACGAATAATATTAACATTAATTTTATTATTTCCAAACCGATCGGTGAGATCAAGGTGACGATGTAAATTATCTCGTTGCCTAGCGTGATAGCTAAGACTTTTTCGTGATAAGACAATACAATTTGTGTTAGTATGACACGTTTCGTTATCGGCATTGATAGTTGATTCACGAAGGCCAGTAGGAGGCCAAAAAGGTTTTTTATAAGTACCGTTTGTTTTTATTCAAAACGTACTCGTATTATGTAAACGAGATTGCTTACTGACCTATTTCAACCCGCGAATGCGTGATAGCAACTGATACTATTCAATAGGACGAATTGAATTGCGTAACTTTATTATTATATTGTCTATGGCGCTTTAGTAAAAAAAATAAGTTTATGATTAGGATTATGGTTTTTGCCTTAAAATAGCTACATTAAGAGCGGGTGTTCCAGTTAGACGTGGCATACGCTGGCATAGACGCGGCATAGTTATAATTAGATGCGAGTTACATATTTTCTTTTCGCAAATAATTAACTGTTTATCTAATTATTATAATGGTAACATTATATTTTACCAACGACAAATATCTATACTGTTTTAATTAGAGTCTAAAAAGAGTACTTCCGTGGAATAAAATAGTCGTAACCAAGGAACCGTATCACTTCTTATATGCTCGTTATATTTAATCTGAACCCATATATTAAATCTAGACCGTTGTTATATGTGACAGGTATGTTCACGGACTTACTAAGTAAATAGACCTCTAATAAAGAATGGATACGTATGAGACAACTCAATGTTTGTTCTCCAACAAGCGCGTCGCCTAAAAGACTAATACCATTTGACTGACGTGTTACTAGTGTGTGGTTTAGGAGTCTGTTTTTTACTTCGTCTATGGGCTTGTTAGTGCAAAGCCTAACCTAAGTTAGGTTCTAAACTAGTACACGCAATATTTAGGTCGTAACATGAAGTACCGAATGGAACCGCGCAAATTGCTTTAACTACGCGCCAGAGGCCATTTATAACGCATACTGCCTCGACGACATACTTACTAACATAATCAAAAACGGTGAACCGAATGCGATAGTAAATATTATTAGGTATTTTTTATGTTTATTTAAGAATTTTGTTCATATTCGATATTGAGCTTTTGTTGAGCTCCGGGTTCGATGTCCGCCGAGACATAGAGAATAATTCTATAATTATGTATATTCGTTACCAAACGTTTAATAGTACAGTGAATGTTTGAGAATAAAGTTATATAACAATGTAAACGCTGCTATTAAGCGTTTATGAATAAGGAAAAACGTATGAGTGTGAAATCACCTCAGTTATTTTCATTTGAATCTGTTGCTACGGCAAGTACATGATGACAGACCAAATATTTGTGTAAGCGAATTTGTTTTAACTGCTCGGTAACGTGACTTGATTTGTATGAAACCAAACGAAGTTATTTCCTTGTATTATTAATTAAATATAATACTTTTTAAGTAAAGCTGAAATAAGCTTGATCGGAGATCGAACGCGGAACCATAAGTGTTGGGAATGGAAGGACAAAATATCCAAATGTAAGGACTTCAAGGGCCGAGAAATGTAAATGTAAACATTTAAGTCCATCCGTCGGTGATACAGACAATACAGTTACAATGCATATCATACTTTGAGTATCATTAAAATTAAAACGAAAAACAAAAGGGAATGAAGAGTATTACATAATTTCACTTAGCATATGTAAAGCATAAACCTCATAATCTGTTATATGAATTTAAAAAGTTTTTTTTTTAATAATAATGAAAATACGAAAATAAACGTTTGCACAGTTAGTTCGAAATGTATGGTTCGATGTTTGGGGCAAACCGGCTCTCTTGCCCTGATTGCCCTTAAAAGCGTCGATCCATTCAACCCAGCTGTCCCTAGCGGGGATTTAAATGTCATAAATCACGATCTCGAGCAATCCCTCAAGATAAATAGGTCGAAACACCTAGCCATTTCAAATTGTTTATTAACTATGTATATAAATATACATATATGAGCTGATAATGAAGAAAACGGACAAATCCGCTGAGTTTCTGGCCGCATCTTTTCAGTTGAGATCGGGTTCACTCGGTGGTAGTGTAAGGAAAAATATTGTTACTGACTTTGCAAGGGCGTCCGTCGGCCTATATAAAATAAAGACATACATTTTATTAAATTGTGAACGAAAGTCTACGGCCTTTCACTCTGAGCCACTTCACCTGTGCTCAACAGTTAGCCAGAAATTACGAAATTACGGGTATTTACTATTTACGACTAATTATGAAGTCACACTACTGTAGTTTGAAGGGTGAACGAAAGACGTACGAGGCATCCCTACTTAGTCCCAGGGGAAGACGCTTCTGACCGACCGCAGGACTTCAGTTTTATTTGCGGTTGATTACGGATTCATATCATATCAAACTAGTCATTAATACTAGTTTGTTTCTTAAAAAAACAACCTCATTGTAATAAGTTTGGCTTGCTTCAAAAAATGCGTAATTTCTTCAAAAACGTATTCCATTTTTTTTAAATAAACATAAAAGCGATGTCAAGTCGGATGCGCCTTAGAACTTCGCAGTTGTTAAACGTGATTTATTATCTGTAGCATACATTCCGCGGTAAATAACGTAAGAGCGGCAGTATTGGCGCGAAATGTGACATTGAACGTACAAGCGATAAGCGTTTGCGCGAATGCGTGTCCTAGTGATGCGACATCACAACGACCGAACATTATTTTGTAAAAAAAGCATAACGTGTTACTTAATTGTGAATAGAAATCGGTATACACTATTACTGATAACCGACTTTTTAAAATTTCAGAGTTAAAATTATCTGTGTTGTTAGCCTTAAGTGAATGACAAATAAATAAAAAAAAACATTTAATATTAATCTTCTAATTGTAACTGACTTCCCACAGGGACAAGTATAATTCATCAATATAAGCCGTTTTACCTTAGTGTGGTAAAACGCATAATATCATTCACCCAAACTCTAACTAGAAATCTATAGTCTAACTGGGAATCGAACTCAACACAGTTAAACTCAAATCAAAGTTAACCAATTGATGTTGGAACGATAAAATCTACACGCCTTAATCGATGTTTCCCAAGTCGAGCTGTCTATCAAATTGTCATCCGGCTAGACGCGAGCAAACCGGTCCCACTCCGCTCACTTCAATGAGATTCCATTTCATTCCGTTGCATTCTTATACGAGTAAGAGTAACGGAATAGACAAGGTGAGAACCGCGTTCCTTGATTTATTTATAACTAACATTACATACAATTGCCTGCATATTTTAGCAAACGCATGAAGTATGTACTAAGTGTTTTGAGTACAACGTAAACAACGGCGGATAGGGTTGCCAGAATTTGTTGTATACAACCACATAATTTACTTTTTATGATCTCTACATAGTGCCTTGTATAATTGTATTTTACTAAAATCGCACTAACAAAATACAATGCAGTATTAAGACTTTATTAGACACATAATGGCGACTAAATGGCACCTCATTTTGTCTTGACATGACCATGATTTACAAAAACATTACAATTAGATTATCTTTGCATTTCTAATAAGATAATACTTATAAATAATAGAACTGAAAACTAATATTTGTTATTTTCTCCTGGTCCATCTTCTTGTTATTTTTTAAATTCTCAAGATTTCAATATATAATTTATTTTCCTTCGGTTAATTTTTATATTAATTCATTTTGTTATTTGTATAATTCAGAATTTTAGCATATTTTACCTAGCAACCCTACACTGGACATGAGCATCGCGACCTTACCCACTATCGCCGATGTAAGTGCAAAGTGATAATAACAAACATTGTAACACGTGTTGCATTGAGCCCGTCATTAAGAGGTCGCGATTTAATTATAATATGCTAATCCGAACGTATTATATTTAATTTATGTTGACCCTTTTTGTTGGCCATTGTCGACTTGGCTCTTTCCGTCTTCTTCAATTGTTCTTGAGGAAATAATTGTTGAATACTCGAAACTGTGTTATACAAACTAATTGTTAAGTTTTTGTTTGTATATAAGTTGTTACTTTAGTGCAATTAAGCAATATGTATGGCATCACTGCCCATAGGCGTCAGTTATCAACCACAAAGAATTGAATTACTATCTGGAATTAAAGCAGAAGCTTTGCTAGTTGCTACTATAATTAACAGACGATTAACAAAATTAATCTCGAATTAAGTTCAGTCTGATCCCAATTGATAAAATTAAGGATTCGTCCGTTGTAACGCGATCACGTTAATAGAGGTCCAGACGTCGAGGATGTTAACCCTGGAGCGGTGGAGGATGCGACAATGTCGGCTGTCGGGACGTTAGGCCGACGCACTACGACCTGGCCGACCCTGTATGACCTTTGGAGGACAGGTAGAATCAGGACCAAAACCACGTTTATACAGACAGACATTGAACGTGACAAGCACGCGCCGAGGCAGTCAAAATAGTATTTTTGTATACAATGTGTACTGACGTATTTTTACCCAGTTACCTTAACACTGAACAGACAAGATCCGTATCTGTCAAATACTGTATAGAAAAATATGTTTTTGTTTGCCTAGGTTCGTTGTTCGACAATATAATGAACCCTTAATCATGACCCGAGTAGTGCTTGAATATGCTGCTAGATGGCGGTAGCAATAACGAAGTATTCGAAGATTACAGATAATGTTACTATGTCCGAAATACTTTATCGTGCGACTTTTATATAGTATCAATGATTTCCGTGTTATTAAATGTATACATGTTTGAGATAGCAGATTTTGGAAATGTTGGCAATTTTTTTTAATTATCATTCAGTAAAATTACATTAGATCAGTTATGATATGGTAATTAATCGCAATTACTTTACTCATATCCAATTATATTACGGTATACGGCAGGCTATTGCATTTTTATTTTTGCGAATAAACTATAGGAAGTTCTATTATTAAATGTTCTCAGTCCTCCAAGTGTTTTATTTTCACAAAAATATGCAAATATACAGATACACGGAACTTTAATTTTAATACATTTATGTTTCATAAGTCGTGTATACTATGCAAATCGGAGTTCGTACGTTTTAACAGTTAGTTCAAAGTTCAGTCTTTATCTACTTTTTTGTTCTTAAGTCAAGTTGAAAGTTTCACATCCGGGGTCGTTCATATCGACTAGTTACAATCAATCTACTTTAATTAGATGTGTCAATTGGATGGTGTGGTGTTTGACATTAAGGAAGGTTGGGGCGTTCAAGGTCGTGATGGGCGAAGGTTCCGGAAGGGTGTCTAGACGCCGGAGGGGGTGGGGGTGGGTCGATACGCGCAGTTTCCCGCGCTCCACGCCACGCCTGCGTACAACGCACCCCACTCGCCCCATCTTGACGTCCTTAAACCCCAATTAGACTCACTATCCCAGTGTACTTGTGCGATTTTTTAATTTAGCCCGGATTAGGATGCACAGTCAATAGGCAATTTTAATTTTTTTTTTCACTTATGAATAATATAGGAAAATTTGTTAAGCAAGTAATTTCGCCACTTTAAAAAAGTGTAATAAAATTGATATCAATATATCTAGCATTTTTACGCAAAGTATCCAAATATTTTGCGTCATTTATTGTAAATTCCTCAGATTTTGCAATAAATTACATAAGATCATTTTAACCCCGACAATTTGGAGTTCGCGCCTCAATAAACTTATAACATGAACATAACTAGTTTCCATATCCAATCTACCAATTCCAATTCCCTATTGAGATAACCGTTTTATTAAAATTTAATAACATCTTACGCATATCTTATCTTTTAATCTTTAATAATTGATAAATTGCATAAGCACGCACACGTATAACGAATAATTACTAAAACTACGTGACATTCCGATGAGTTTGGAAAATTTGTATCTGATACATTTGAAATGATATTTCGACGAGACGAACGAGACGAAAGTTGCGTAAACCTGTTATTGGAAGACATAATCGAGAATCATCACGAATTTAACGACAATATTTTAACAGACGCTGCCCGACTTTATTATATCCTCTCATTCCACTATTGGTACACTCACCTCCGGAAATATATTGGAGGCCTTAGACATGCAGATTTCCATCAAATTAATATGTAGCCAGATATAGTATTAGGTTATCGAAATGCTTGAAAAATACTGACCTGATTCGCAAGAGTCAGAAGGTGTTTGAACGCCGAGGCAGTCGAAGTGTTGACGGGCGAGCGTGTAGGAGTGGTCGGCTGCGACCGCCGCGGAGTCCCTCAGGAGACGCAGGGCCGTCCCGGCGACGTCCACGGCGTGGCGGAACTGGGGCGGCTCGTCCCCGTCCAGCGAGGGCGGCGTCTCCGGCCTCGGCGGGGACATGTCCCGTCGCAGCAAGCTCTGTCCCGGCGTGGTGGTGATCAGATCTGACGGCACGAACGTGTTGCTCGGATGCACGGAGTCCGCACACGATCCAGCCCACATGCAATCGTGGTGGACTATGTTGTCCTTGTGGTCCTCCGGAGTATCCATTATCCGCCAGTCCACCTCACTGTCCGACATGATGTTCGACATGTCGGCTGGCGGGACCAAGTCCAACCTCTCCGCTTCGTATTGGACTTGGGTCCAGAATTCCGATGTCTGGGTCAACTCCATGGACTCCTCGTCCAACGACTCCCATATGTTGAACTGGAATAGGTCGATCGGCGGCGACATTTTGTTTATAACTAAGACTAACTAATTTTAAAGCTAAGACGAACTCGTCGATATCACAGGGTCCTCTTATCACAAGGACGATGCGCGCGATGGGTTCCACGCACACCGTCTGCAACAAAAGAAAATTCAAATTCAGTAACATTTCGAAAATCAATTAACATAAAAAAATATTTTACACAGATTTTTAAAAAAGTGTTACAATGACTCCGTAACTTCGTAAAACTAAGATGATTAATTGAGAAAATATAAAAACTTTTCACTTCTGCCGTATTGTGATCGATGAAAAAAAAAAACAAATCATTCATTCATGTTGCTTATATTTTAAATAATGTTTAAAATTGTTGATGAATGATTTGTAAAACGGCATAATATAATAATATTATCACCTTTTTATTGCACTAAGTTGATGAAAGAAACTATCACAAATTGGTCCTATTGTGTTCGATTTGGAAAACAGCCGTAATAGTTTTTAGCGTAAAATAAACGAGCTTTGTTTAAGGGTAGTGACCCCGGTGTATATACAAACAAATCCCGATCGAGTACTGCCAATTGACACTTAAGCAGGAAGTGAACAGTGCGAGACCCGAAACTAGACTGAAGTCTGGATGCCAAAACGAACTGTTTTAAAGGGTACATTGGCCTTGGAGTCTATCCCGGTTCACCCAACAATAAGTGCACACCCCCGCCATTTTTTTAATATTCTACCTGGCCAGTAACCCATCCTTTCCGCGAATATTTAGTCTCTACCAGGTAGTCGGAACTGTTTTTGTTTACAAGCGCAAATGGCGCGAATGTATGTTTACCAATAAAGCGATGCTACGCGTTATTTTCCCGCTATTTTGTATTTTCCTTACAATAACATGTACTTGCGTATTTATAGCAAGTAGCTATTATTTGTATTACATGACGAATGTAAATCATAATACCGCAACAAAATTAATGATTTATATCAACACAATAGCATATTGCACGTGTAAACGTGCACATGTATTCATGAACTTCTGATGTATATTTACTTACTAAATAAATTAAATAATTGGTTGCTAAATATTTTTTAGCACGGGGCAATGGCGAAGATTAAGCAATAAACGTTTAATTTTACGAAATAGAAATTAAATTAAAATGTTAAATAATAATATAATAATAATAAAGAATATTTTAGTTGCGTAAATAAATTAAAATTTCTGCTCGTATCGCATATCTAATTGTGGGTTAACTTCGATTATGCAATTTTTATAAAATGTTATTTACTTTTTAATTTTTATG
Source organism: Cecropterus confusis (assembly GCA_018251515.1). Classification (NCBI taxonomy): domain Eukaryota; kingdom Metazoa; phylum Arthropoda; class Insecta; order Lepidoptera; family Hesperiidae; genus Cecropterus; species Cecropterus confusis. The sequence goes on along the minus strand of DWTU01000220.1, from coordinate 2,904 downwards.
AATCGATTTTCTTACAGCGAGAATTGCATAATATCGGTTATATTATTACTTAAAAATATAATTTCTAATATTTAAAACTATAATAAAGCACATTTTATTTTATTCAACACACACATACACAATACACATTTTTTTGGAATTCTAACAATATTTTAATAGCATTATGGTATCGATACGTAAAATACAAAACTAAAATTATTATTATTTTATTCAAATTAAATGCACCGCAAGTATAAGTGTAGCGTAAAAATAATGTGACTATTTTATATAATTATCATTTGAGCGATAATGTTGAAATGCAGTCTAAAATGAAACGAGTCATTATTTGTCCGCAAATTAGTATTTACAACTACATATCTTGCTACGTTCACTATGCTATATAATGCAAGTACTAAGTTTCACAACTGAAATCTTCAGTTGTGCAACACGCAAATACATTTTATAATATTAGTAAACAATTGCGACCTACATCCCTAATTACTCGACTTCAAGTTAATACTTCAACAACATTAATTTACAAATACCCGCTAAAATTCGGAACCTTAAAAAAATTAACAACACTGGCAAAGCATCTGTTACTGGCTCTTAAGATCGTTTAATGGACATAATGGTAAAGATTTTCTTCAATAACCTGAGGAATTTGGGTGCCGGCATTTCGCAGAACCGTCACCCAAGCCGCGACTCGTACCGGCAACGCCCTGCCGGTCTCCGCTAAAGAATATCTCAATACTTATCTACCCGCACTTATAGAATTCCAGCGGGCTCGACTACGACCTAATTCTTAATACTACACCTATACTTGACACTTTTATAAGCAAAGATCTTAACCACTCACCAAAAAGTTTGTGCAAAACGCAATCCGGCCGCAGCCGGCGAATTACACAATTTTACACAAGATTCTTCAGAATCTTCGACAAAGTTTTTTCCGTACACACTGCGTAACACTCACTGAAAATATGCGGTCGGTTAAACGGTGTAAATTAAATACGGTACTTCTTCCGAGACCTCCGATTGAGTTTGTCAAACACTGAAACATTATTCGGGTGCCGGCCGGTTCTAAGGAGAGCCGCGCGTGCTTTTCGGGTGGCGCCGTGAACACGACTAACGAACGCGGCGCGAAGCGGCGAGTAGCGGTCGCCGGTCGCGGCGCTCCGGGCGCTGACGCGGCGCCCGCCCCGCGCTCCTCACCCGGCTAATTCTATGCCATTCACGAAATACTCTGAAAATACGCTTCGTCCTGCCGATTACTTTGCATCTACATACTCTTACTACATTCTCTTACAAGAAATGTGGCCAGTCAAGAGTGGAAATGGAGCAGATTCGATAGAAATTGACAGAATTGTCCGGCGTCTCGCGCGGAGGGGTACTCGAGGAAGGAAATCAGCGCAGCGGCATTCGAACACAGACGTACATTTCGTATATGTGTGAGTTCGTGATACGTACATACAGGCGCGGTTTCTGAGTTTCTGTGGGAGGAAAATCGAGCAAGCTAGCTAGGTTTGCTTCACTCGGCCGACGGCCTTCTCGGAGGGAGAGTGTATGTCGCTTTGTTTTTTCACAGCTGCCGATATCGAAGCTAGTCGGTCGACATTCCTAAGGCGGCGGCTTATGGCGCGAAGCAGAAATACCTGAGCGATTCTGATGAATTACCGCGCATTATTTATTGCGGAGCGTCTGCGCTGCAAACAATTAGCTGTAAAGTACGTTAGTACCTGCGCGCCGAAGGGCCTAATAAAGGAATGGATTATACTTTTCACCAAAGTTTTATAACAAAACTGGAATATTAGCTAATTACCAGTTTAAATCGTGGAGCTAGTACCGCTACAAATAAAAGCTGACAAATAGATTATTATGAAATAAAGATAAGCTGGTGCACCTATAGCAACGACAAAGTAACATGCAGTAACTGATAAAATAAATGTATTCCGATAACTTAAAATAAACTCACATAAAGGTACATCACTATCCACTTACGTTACCATTTGTAATGAACAGCTTGACCTTTTTAATCTGTGTCCATTAAAATCATAATGCATTTAAGGGCATAAAAAGGCTTCGTAAAATTTTAAATTTCATACAAAAAGTCCGGAAGGCTCTTCACTGGTCTCAAAACGCCCTTCAACGTTTAAACTAATTAATGTTTTGTAAACTGTGTGCGCATCGAAGTGTAACTATTTATAACATCTATTAACGTAACCAGTTATTGTATAATGTTAAGGTAATACATTGTAATATTATAACGAAGCGCCCTTTGTTTGTAGATAAATCAGAAGTTTCAAGACTATTATTTATATGATTTTTTTTAATTTTAGAAAACTTGTGTACAGAAGACACGTCAAGTACTTACATTGCATACTTACAAATTTGTTATTGGCATTATACTATGTACTTAACTAGTGTTTTATGAAAATCAGATAAGAGTGATTTTATACAAAATAAAAGTTTCGCCTGCAATATTATGGTAAATGCATTAATTCGAATTGAAGTTAGTTTCCAATAAAAAATGTCTGAAAAGTAGCATTATTATTGTTACTGTTTTCGGCATCTCATAACAGATGGCGTTAGATGTAAATCGCACCTTGTAATATTTAACAAAATATTCCAACATTACCTCTTCAATCATTAGATTTTTATAAAGCATTAGCGTATCATATTCCAGCAAAATATAACATTATAAAATTATAAGGTGAATTCATTTAATATAGTTGTAATAAACTAGCGAACGGGCCATTACGTAAAGTGGCGACTGCCACCCACTGACATTTCTCGTCAATCCCCGATAGTCAAATGGATATAAAAATGTTTTACTAAATTTCTAATAAGCGGAATTATACTGATATTTTAACGCACATAAATACACACTACCACAAACATTTGCATAACCTTTTCTACACATTGATGGTG
>DWTU01000219.1:0-20198 GCA_018251515.1 Cecropterus confusis | reverse complement strand
TGTGCATGTTTCCTCACGATGTTTTCCTTCACCGTAAAGCAGTGATAATTACCTTCTAATACGCACATAACTTAGAAAAATCAGTGGTGCGTGCCTATGATTCAAACCTCGGTCCCTCGATTGAGAAGCCGAGTTTCAACCATTCGACTATCGCTGCTTATAATTAAGAGTATTACGAGACATTTCTATAATTTTAATCTTGATACCTTGATTACAAATGTAACCCAAAAACGACATCACAATTTAAAATTAGCAATACGCAAATAGTCTAGCAATATTAAAGGTTATTTTAATGGAAAGATGGTGCGATATTTATTCTTATTTCAAGGGCGTTCAAACCTACATTATGTATATGATTAAGGAAGGCTGTTATTGCACCTACACAAGTGGCTAATATGTTTTAATAGAACAGCATTCTTAACACGTCTCCATTATCATACGCATTAATTTATATTAATTTTTGTCTCTCGATCACCGGCAACTGCTTCAACCTCATATATAACTAATAATACAATAGAGAAAGCAATATAAGAAATTGTTTTCTTTAATGAAAGATATGATTTAATTAAAAGATATAGAGATACAGGCCTGACATAAATTTTAAAAATATTCACATTTATAGTTTGCTACAAATAATTTGTCGTTAGTATTAATTTCTAAATGACAATTCAGTCAGCTTATTACTTCGAAATGTAATTAGTAGCGCACACGAGCAATTTTGATATTATTGATAATTCCGAATATGTTCCATTGAAAAGTTCCCGAGTGAGTTTATTTTCTGTTTTTATTTTCTCAAGTTTAGTATAGTGTTATAAAACCGGACCGGAAAGTGCGAATCGGACTCGCGCACGAAGGGTTCCGTACCGTTCATTTCTGCTATATGCGAGCCCCCCTTTTAATATTAGTTTTTAGCATTTAAATTTAATTTCAATTTTAAATTTCAACTGTCTAGCTATTACAGTTCATGAGATACAGTCTGATGACACACAGAGAAACAGGTAGACAGTCGGCCAGATGGACAGACGGAGAGACGGACAGAGTGTTAGTAATAGGGTCTTGTAGGGTACAATTTCGTTACAGAACCCAAATGTTACTAATTTATAACAAAGTATAATAATGACCGAATGGAAATCGTAGTCACTGGTAGACCAGTCCGAAGTAAAACTAACTGGCTAGAGCTAGCTAGGTATGGTAAGGTTAGTTAAATTTATTTCGTCGCAAAAATATTCAGGCACTAACATCGAAGGAATTTGGTCCTTTGGAACTACCTCTTTTTAAATAGCGAGGAATATTTGTAAAATTTAAACCAGGAAATTAGTGTTTTATCGTTATGGAATTCAATTTATGCAATCAAAGTACTCTAAAAATCTAAAAAGATATAAAGATTGTGGGAATCACAGAAACAATATTTCCCATATAAATAAACTAAAGTCGATTTAATTTAGTTACTGTAATACTGTAATAAATATCCTTAACACATACTTCTGTTTTTTTTTCTATAACACAATTTTATAAGACTCAAACTTTATTACTGTTTGGAAATATGTCTATCAAATGTTATTTTTTAAAATATGAATATTATAGTTTAGTGTTATTGATAAATAGTTTTTGACATAAAAAATACTCAAATACCAAAATAATTAGCAAATATTATATTTTTGCAAATAATATACAATACAGAAAAGTGATTAAAGAAGCAATTCTAAAATATTGTTATTATTTTAGTGCAGCTTATCATGACGGACTTCGAGCGCATAAAAGCGAGCTGTCTCCAGCGACAACTTTTATGGGAAGATCCTGACTTTCCTGCCATACAACCTTCTGTATTCTACCATCAAGTACCACCTTTCACATTTGAATGGAAACGAGCCAAGGTAAGCTATTTTTATTAACTTTCCAAAGCTTGTAGCTTACTACTAATAGAATTTGACTCTTAGCGACGCTATCGATTTACGCAATATAACATGTGTAATTTTACAAAATGAACTTGTTCGGTACCCATCTAGCAAAATAGATCCTTAAAATCGAATGTAAATGTAATCCAAGGTACTTTTTAGAATTTGGATACGTTTGGATAGATGGCTAACATCTACGCCCAGTTAAAAAGAAATCGCTGCGTATATCGATATAAATAAATAATCGTTATAATAATCGTTTCATATAAATTCATCCTATTTTAATGCTTATTTCTTATTGTTTCACGTTGTTTTTCTCCCAATTTCGTATATTTCCAATGGTCACATTGTTCGTATTTAGAATCAAAAAGTAAAACGCAATTACGGTGTAAAGTACCTTCCCGTAACAATGGAAAAATTATCATGAGAAATGGGTGAGGAGGTACCATGTGAAAGGCGGAGGACCTAGTGACTTATTTCTTACAATGATGCAAAAACCTAATTGAACAAAGATATTAATGATTACTAACATTACTTTATAATTACAAAACTAAAAAATTGATACAGTAATTTATTTTATATGACTTATGTTATTTGTTGCAGTAAAATAATAATAAAGTCAATATTTGTAAGCATTTCAGTGAGTCGAATAATTTCAAATATTTACCGTCATTCATTTAACAAATTTAAACCAATAAGCACATTTTACGATTTCCTCCAAAACTGGTTATCATATTGAAACAAGGTTCACAGTCCTATGCAGTGGTCAGTCCATTCGTACAAAAGTGTGTCACTCGCCACTCGATTACTTTCACCTTTCTTGAAATCTCAAGAAGTATGCTCATAAATTAAACTATATACGGGATGGCCTTGAATAAATAAACATAAGCAGTAGTCGGCTTGTTACTATACTCGTAGATACATATTTTGATTTTAGTGTACATAATCAACTTTCTAAGCGGAGATCGTAATAGAAAAAAAAAACTAAAAACCTTTCTTTATTTTTTTAGTTTCTTAAATTACATAACCAACAAACCTTTAAAATTTGATTTATTTTGTTATTTGCAGTCTTAATAATACATATCAAATTTGTAGCTAAAGATTGTAGACTATAGTCCGTGATTAAGTAAGTAGCCTATTACTAATTATTTATTTTTTAATAAGCATTTTTATCGAAATACAAGAAACCTGACAAAACAAAACTTTAAAAAATAACTCCAAAAGTTGTGTGAAATCTACGAAGCGCAAATGGCCTAAGCTCATCTGGGTGAAGGTACCCAGAAGAGAGATTATAACCGGTTGATGACTATTATTTTCAATCTCCTGTTTCCAGCAAAACCTCTGCAGTGAAACAAAATGCTTTTAATTGGTAACTCACAACATTTAACTGTAATACTGTAACTTTATCGACGTATGACAAGTTGATTATTGCGTTCGTGTCTCGACGTAACGAGCTACGGTTTAATAGTAGGCTGTGGACGCATTTAGTAATTACCTACGAGATATTTCCTGCAAATTTGATATCATTATAATATATGTCTATAATCTCAATAACCTGTTATTATGTATGTTTAATTAAGCTTCGTGCAATAAGCAATTGTATGATTAAAACAAGTTGTTCGTCATTTGACAAATAATATTAATTATTTTCCGACAAATAATACCTTAATAAATAATATCTGATCAGTCTTTATTCAAATATTTCAAAATAAAAGATTTGTTAGACTAAAGTGCAGATACGTTTACAATGAATACGGTTAATACAAATGTATTAAAAAAAATAAGTTATATGTATACCTGAATACATTGATAAATATTTGGCTTGTCAAATCACAAGGTAATCCGATTATTAATCAGCGGCTGGATTTTTCATGTTATGGAGTGATGATTTAGAATCTACTCTTGGTAGATGTACAACAAGGAGACTTTCAAGATAGAAACATTTCTATGACACAGCAACACTGGCAGTGGTGTTGCTATGTATAGGTAGCAGTGGTGTTGCTGTGGTTGAACAGCCATCAACTTTTACCATCTTCATGATATTGTTCTTCCTTCATGTACATACTGTTCCAACATCAATAAGCTCAAGAAGAATCCATTAAAAAATCTTTAATGATTTTGATCTAGTATTCTGCAAGGTTGTGCAAAATTAAAATGAATGAATCAATGAATCAACAATAATAAAAAATATAATAAGTGGTCTTAATAACATTGAACTGGTACCTTGATATTAAAATAATACACCACAAAGCACAAATTTATAGACACTAACTTTAAATCACACATTATGATGAATAATATGATGTCGTGTATAATAAATTATGCAATTGACGATCGAGGCAGTCAACCATTACGGCATCTTGAAGATGATGAAAATGAGCGTCATTTCCATCTCGATTATGGAGTATCTTCAAGCAATAATTATTATGTGAATGAATCGTAAATACATCGTACCACGTGCTGCGATATTTAATATATTCTTCATATAAATATAATTATGAATACCCTCAATAACTTATAAATACTAATAAGAATTTATATTGCGCACTACCAGTAGGTACCTTCTGCATTTAACAAATGAATGAGTCATTTGTTAAATTTTGAATGATATATTTTCCAGTAAGAAATGTTTCAGATCTTCATTGATTACATAGTGCGTGAACTGAATTCCCTTAAATTTATTAAAAAAATATGTATAATATGAATCTTCATCTACACGTGTCATGCTTCTTACAATCAGTTCAGTTCAGTATTTCCTGAAATTATTGTACAATGCCATGTAGCAGATACATACTTGTGACTTCGATATTATTGATAACGAAACATTAAGTAAACGAGATCGAGTCGATTTATGTTGCATTAGTAGATATAAATTAAATAATGTTGCAAATACAGTGCGCTATTTCGTACGGCACTAATGATAAAAGTGAAAAGCAGACTAATAAAGTGGCTAGTGTAGACAAGTTTAGTTCTACTGATCATACGGGTACAACGGGTCGATGTATTTTGTAAGTTTTTGTGGTTACGCGTTGGTTATGCTACACGCGTCTTTATTCACCTGCTAGACTTTTTTTGTAGGTAGAGAATACCGGTGGTAATTTAAGCTGACATTTAGATAAAAGGCATTTTCCTTTTATCGATTAACAGGTATACCTACAAACTATAGCAAATAATTTAAAAACAATTTAATAAGTAAGCAATTAAAAAAGTCTTATAATAATTTATGTGTATATAATACGTAGTAACGTTGTGCATTTCTTTGTAAGTCCGTTTTCAACATGTTATTATTATTTATTATTGACATATTTATTGACTAACTGAAGTAATGCGTCATTTTCTATTTAAAATTCAATCTCATTCCTAATATAAAATAAATAATTGTATGAAATATGAAAGGATATCACATAGACGTAACAGAAATCCATTATATTATTTCCATGCGTACCTATATTGGTTGTAGTTCGTAACCGGCCAAGCACTAGTAGTGAGACTGGATATCGCGATCGTGGGTGTAAATCAGCTTAACTATTACCACCTGCAACCGACATTCAACGGAATATGCTTAAATTTTCTTTTATATTACGAAAAGCTTCTGCTGGTGACTTTCCTGACATGTATAACCGTGTTATCCAGACTTGTTTGTAGTATCTAGACTTAGATATAGGTATATGTCCAACTAAACTCATCGTCATAACACGGTATTGATCAAAAATTACACATTTAGCGTTTAAAGAAACGGCGTCCATAAATGTAATATATGACTGAAAATGCTGAAAAATAAAACGTAATAAACTCATACTAATAAACACATTGTGGTTTGCAACTCACTAACTTAAAGCTTGAAGTCTATATGTAGCATAGTATTAGCCTTGTATGTTATCACTGAAACAGCTTTTTCCAGGAATTAATTCATTTTTGGGGCCTATTCATGTTTAATTGCAGACCGATATTTGAATTATGCCACAAAAATACGCAATAGCACAAGTTATTATCCTTGTATATTATCACTGAATATCGATAAAAAGTGTCACGTACCTACCAAAATCAAGGTCACTTAAAGGCGACTGGAAATATAATTAGACAACTCATTTGTACCGCACTTGTTAACGGCTTTGCCACATTTACTTTCGATATCTTTATGACACTCGCGTTAACTGTTTTAAGTACAACTTACTTATTTGTTACAAACTGTTCCAAAGTGTTTCGTAACATTACTTTGCAATAACAGAACTTCATTGATAATTACGTAACTGATTACATTACAAAGTAATTAAAACGACTCCTATAACGAAGTTTGGTTACTTTTATAAATAGAGTCAAATTTATTTTAGTGCAACTAGTACCCTTCTTATAACAAAATGCTATATATACTTACTTATATCTAACTTTTATTTCTTTATGCAAGTTGAATCACAATGAGTTTTACCTTCTTGTTTTTATTTCTTTCTATACTGGTGGTGTTGATATTAAGATGGGTTGGTTCATTTTAAGGTTATAAAATCGCAAATTTTACCCAAATCTTCCTGACGTTCTAATTTCGCTTGGAATCCTGCGTATCCATACTTGAGTAAATACATAAGAGACATACAGGAGGAAAATTGTAATTGCAGCTCGATCTGCTCGTGAAGAATGACCAAAACCCTAAAATAAATGTTAAAACTTTATACCAATTCTACTTCACCAAAACTACATAGGAACATGCTTTAAATGCTTTAGGAATGGATAAATTCCAGAGCAAACTGGATAGACAATTATCTGTCTACGTTTAAGCCTTTGTCTAGTTTAAACCGAGCGCCAATTGTTTCGATTTCCTAGTTTAACGAGTTACGAAACGGCTTGCAGGAATTGTACGCGAACCCGGCGTTCCTGCTCGACAACAGCGATACGTTCGACGTGGTGTCCGGCAGACTCGGTGAGTTACGATCGTCTCAAACAATGCTTACGCTTTATCTTGCTTATCAAGTTTGTTTATGGTAAGGTGATACAATTTAAAGCAAGCCCCAACTAGACATAATTAGGTGATATTGGTTCTCGTAAAGATATACTTGGTATTTCGATTGTAAAACCAGGCCCAATAATTGTCCCTGTAAAGTAAAGCCCTTAGTGAGAAACGAAAAGTTTTTGAGTTTAAGCTGTAGAAAATAGATATATTTTAAGACAATACTACACAAGATATAAAAATATTATTCAAAACAAAATATTAAAGCACTTTATTCAATAAATCCAATAGTAATTGGAATTAAATGATTTCTAGTATTTTAAATTTTACCTTTTCCTAATTTATTCTAATCTATCCTTATCTTTGAAAACTTATAGGAATACACATTTATAACTAAGGCCTCAGGTTCAAGTATGTTTCTTAATGAAAGACCGGGCCTTGTTTTTATATTATACTGTGATTTATTTCAATCATACTTAATAATTTCGATGCCTCTGCTACACAATATGTTCATCGTTTTGCTTAATTTTAATTTATATGCAAATTATATTTATTTTCAATTTATATAACTTATTTCTGCTAATATTATCAAATCACAACTAGTCAAATAAGTAGATATGATCATAACAAAACAGGTGAAATTTATAAAATCGCTAAAGCGAATTAAATGAGTATTATGATCCAGTATGTTTACATTTTTAGGGTAGGTACAACAGAACATTTGCATTTTATAAGTGAAAGGACTTATTATTTCGCTGTAATTGTTGCGCTGTCTAATTCATTTTAATTTTATTTCATTTATTTAGAGTCTTGTGTAAATATAAATATTGCCTTATTTGAGTTCATAAACATTTTACGCGATGCGAATTTCACAGTAATGCTTCAAAATGCGAATATGAAATGAATTTGATAACAATCGGGAATGCCTTGTGCTGGTTCATTCTAAGGCACATTTTGATGGGTTCTCGATTTAAAGCTATTATATGTGCACTTTATGCAGCTTTGCGACTTGGATAGTGCGACTGGAATCAGAATATCTACCTTTTTTATGGCTTGATTTACAATTTACCTACTCATTATTATTTCACTGTTGGGGTAGTCATTCTCTGCATCGATTTGATGTTGCATCATAGGACCTCAGGATTGTCTCAGGATCATAGGATTTAATACAGTACTATTAAAATCTCGCCTTCTATATTGTTTATGTAATTTCACTTGAAATTATCATATAACAAGATATATAAGAGTAAAAGCAAAACTCTACTATTCCTTATAAATGTAAGAATAACAAAACTGTACTGTATTTGTCGCTAATCTTGATATGAACCTGGTACTACTGCCAAATAATAATAATCTGAGAGTTCTCTGAGAGTAGAATTGTGGAATTAATTGATTCGCTAGGAGGAGGGCTCGTTAGAATAAAAATGTGTAATATAATGAGTATAATCTTGGCGTTTTTATTATATCTTATATTTTACGTTGCAAATCTGGATATGTTTCATTTTTTTTATTTACTTTATTTGATTTCGTTAGGCGCAAAACATCTCTCATGTAGGGATTCGTGAAGGGGTCGATTTCGACCGATAACCGGATAACCCCAAAGTTTATAAGGTGGTAAGTATATTGTGTCAATAGGAAAATAAACAAAAGTAATAAAAATTATTACAGTAAGTTGGCTGTGGGGTATTAGTTTACTCTCTTTCCCAAAATCGTTTGAGAACTCTTAAACTGTACGAATACCTAAACAACATATAGTTGCTATTTAGAATGAATAATCAAATTATTTATTCGATAGCTACAAACGTATAAAATATAGATACACTTACATAGGCATTAATCAATCTTATAATTAGTATTGCATACCTACACGAAATTGTGGTTGAGGCGGCAATAACGAAAAATTCCTTAATCTTACAATAATTACTTTCCAATACGCTAGCACACTTCACTCATTTAATTAAGTAAGCGTGTCCAATAATTGCTAACGAAAATTAATTACCTAATCTCAATCGGCAAGAATCACTTTACTAAGTGTCGTATTTTAGATCGAAATCTACTAAATATTTTTACAAATACTGTAACATTTTCATTCAAGAATAAATTACGTATAATAAATTAATGTTAAAGAGGTATATGTTAAAAAAAATGCTAAAGGGAGTCTGCATTGCAATTTTCTTTATTTCATATTTAGTTTTTTACGTTGTCATTACTCTTCCAATAGCGACACAAAATACTCATAATAGCTCTATACATTTTAGCTCTATATATTTTACACATTCGATTAGTAGAATCGTAGAGAAACTTAAGGAGGCAATTTAAAAAATTACATTAAATTAAACAATATATAAAGAAATTCGATTATGTTTGTTAATTTTTAGCCACATATTTTGACAGCTTTAAATACAATACTTGTATCGTATTACCCGCCGCTGGTCGTTATAAAAATGTAAAAGAGAAATAGAAAATATGGAAAAGTAGAGACCTGATTGTTGTGCGCTACTGATCCACAAGTGAGCCGTGAGAAGGAAGGCGTAACGGTATCGCCGGAGATGTACGAGTATTATGTTTATGACGTTACGTAAGCGTGGCCGCTTTCTCACTTTACGGGTATTCAATAATGGAATTTATATCCCGGGTATAAAAAATGTCAATCATTTGAAATATCCTTTAATTTATGGGACTATAATATATGTTATAGTCCACACTCATACTTATAAGGCCTCAACGGACTGTGACATATGACATATCATTAGAATATCGCTTGTTATGTTTAAATGGCGCCCGTAAACGGAATGAAAAGGGAGAAGAGACGAATGCTTAAATTATCATGACAATATGGGTGTCAAAGGTATACAATTCAGACGATAAGTCATAAAAATCGTTAAATAAAATTGAATGCAATCAATCATTCTTAAACAGTCGAGGTTTTTGTTTTAATATTTTAAAAAAGATAGTTGTTGTTCAATGTGATCACCGAGGACCGAGTGGATTTAAATGAGTAGGATATTCATATAACTCGACCTGTCCCTAACAAGGTGGACTTTTTAGTCAAAAAGTTGAAAAGAGACAACCAAGTGTCATTAGAAAATGATCTCCCGACACCAAAATAAATTACTACCTACTTACAGCTAAGGAATTAGTTAAACGCTAATTTATCTATTATTATTTATTTTATTTTTTATTTAATTTATAAAAGGTGTCTTCTTCAATGTTATCGTTCAAATGTGAATGCTGGTTCACAATATGTTACTATTTTATAATTGTGTGTTATTGTAACTTGCGGTAATTTTATATTTTATATATATTTATCTTACAAAAAGTAATTACTAAACTTATTTACGTGGTTACGTGTAGTGGAAATTTAGCGAAATTTTGGTGTATAATCAGCAGTGATAAGCGTGTAGTATTACAAGAAACGCAGGATTAGACTGGGTTTGGATTACCGGGGGTCCACTGTATATTTCAGTAAATAATATAAGACTCACTTATGCTTAAAACTTGTGTATCATGCTTTGCTGGGCCAACGTAAGCGAATTACTTTATAAATGATAAAGTAGACATTCATTTTCATATGCATTACACAAATTGAGTTAGTTTTTCACAATTAAAGTAAGGACACTAACGTCAAATATATGTTCTTTTATCATAAATCTTTTTCTACGTAAGGCCATATACCTATTATCTGAGTACTACCTATTATCTGAGTAGATAATAATGAATCAATATGTACATTATAGGTACAACATCATTGCTGCTTGTATAACATAAAGTATATGAATAACATAAAATGTATGTCTCATTGAAGCTGTATGTTTCAGGAGACAAATGGCTTCTTTCATGCGTGCGGGTGTTATACTTATGCAAAGGGTTATTCTACAGAGTGGTCCCTGCTGACCAAAGGATCGATTCTAATTATGCGGGCGTATTCAGGTAATTATATCATCTTAGTTTCATTGATAAGCACGGAATTCTTAGAATGGAAAGAGTTGATTACTCTCAGGTTTTGTAGGTTTCCGTGCAATGCTTTCTTTCATCGTAATACCACTTATAAACTTGAAAAGTGCTGGTGACTTAATAGATTTTATCTTTATTTGAATTGTGCCGTGAAGAGCCTACAGTAAATATAGAGTTTAATCGTTTCTTACACTAGGTAAGTACTGCCTATCGCAGCATTTACTACAATGAAAGGTAACCTTACTTTGCTCTAACAAAATTAGAGCAAAATAAAAACTCATCTCTTTTAAAATGGTATGAAATTGAATTACTCAAAAAAATATGTAGTAACTGTTATAACAAATCAATGCTTTTTCTCAGGTTCCGAATTTGGTGGTGCGGCCAATGGGTCGAAGTACTGGTGGACGACAGACTTCCGACAGTACATGGAAAGCTGGCATTCATGCACTCTAGCCACAGTGAGCAGCTATGGCCAGCGCTACTGGAAAAGGCATATGCAAAGTATGTCGTTACATGTTCGCGATTTACTGTTTAGAATAAAATAAAAAAGAATTATTTTTAGTTTATTAATATATAATTCATGGTACATTGCTTTAGTAGCACAAATTATAATTATGAAAGCTAAGTAGTGCGAATAGGACTTATAGACAAGGAAACTATTCCTAAATGGTTATTTCCTTATGTAGAGTCAGATATAGCTTAACAAATATTCCATACAACTACGAGTAAGTATATCCACGCAAATCGACTATACAATCCCCATTAATAACTTCTAAAGCTTGTAATAAAGGATAAACTTATTTTTGATATATGGATGACATTGAGAATTATTAATTGATTAATGTCTGGCTATTCGTAATTTCCGTGATTGAGTTAATGTTTTTCTAATAAAATAGAGTAATAACTTTTTCAAATTTTTAGAATGCACGGCTCGTACGAAGCTCTGAAATACGGAAACTTACTAGATGGACTGGCAGACCTAACTGGAGGGATCACGGAGTCTTTATCAGTTAATGAAATGGGCGAAGTGGGCATATTGTACAACCTGATGAAGACCACTAGTGTCGTAACGGCCTGTTGTGTTCCCGCTGTACGTAACTATAAGGAAATACATTGTGTTTATTCATTTATTATAAATACTTTGTGGTTTGACCCCGGAGACTAATTATTACCAAATGACTCAGTTTATAAGCGTAGTGTCTTGGTTGGAAGAGTATGACGATAAGCACGATATGTTTATCAAAGTCATTAATATAACATAGTTCTCAGATAGCAATATATACGCATTCTACACTCATAGCCCCACACTAGGATTTTCTCCTGTGTCGTTGGTACCATGGACACACATAGATGAATACATAAACACCCAGATCTAGATCAGAATCTAAACATGGTTCAGATGTCTGGTCTGGCAGGGAATTGAACTCGGAACCCACTGCGTGTCAGACCGGTGTGGTGACCGCGCCGCCACGTGGGTCGTCAAATTAGTATATTTTTTAATAAAAAGTATCCTATGTTTTTTTTAATACGTCTAAGAATATATGTATTAAGTTTCACGATAATCGGTTGACTAGATTTGTCGTGAAAGCGTAACAAATAAACTTAGTCACATTTATAATATTAGTAAGGATTTCATTGTTCAAATAGCATTAAATTGTAAATAAAAAATACACTGTGTTGTAAAAAAAAACGATACTTTAATTAAGTAGAAATTACATATTTGTAACTCCTAAATTCTCTAATTTCAGATCACGTCTCACAATCTAAGTCACATTGAACCTGGCGTCAATTACAGAATATACAATATAGAAAAGGTAAATTTACATTATTCACTAAACGCCATATAAAAATTAGTGTTGGAGTGGATTTTATTCACATATCGTATAATAAACCTAAAAAGCAAATCTTAAAATGACTTTTGCACCGATATCTACTAAAATAAATTTGCTCATACTTTATGGGACATTAAATGTTATACTTGCAGGTGGAATCTAATCAAGGGTCTGTATACCTAATACGTTTGGGCCGCCCTCTGACGCCGGGAGACACACACGTTACACACGTCGTTTTGGACCAAGCTACGTAAGAAATTTACTGTCAATAAATTATATTATATTACAATGAAACCTGAGAATAAATAATAAAACAAAATTTAGAATCATTAATAGTCGTACAAATAAGATTTGCTTTGGGAAATAGAAAACTCGTAACCTGCGAAAATGATCAAAGCTATATATATATTACATTTAAATGGAAGCAAGGAAAAAAGAATTGGTAGAAATTTATTTTGGTTGCGAAAATGATCAAAGCTTAAGTGACATAGTGTTTATATATATATTATATTTAAATGGAAGCAAGAAAAAAAAAATAGTAGAAATTTATTTTTATAATTTAAAAGCGAATCAATCAATTTTTATTCAACAGATGGAACTCGATATCACTGCATGATCGTGAGCGGCTGACATCCATAACTAAAGGCTTCTGGATGTTGTACACTGATTTTAAATCAATCTTTACACGAGTTGAAGTTGTGCACTTAGACGCAGAAACAGGCCTGGCTGAATTCACTCTGAATGGAAAACAGAAATGGCAGCTGAAATCACATCAAGGGCGATGGAAAAAAGGCGTATCTGCCGGAGGATGTAGGAATCACGTTAGTGAGTATTCCCCTTAATATTACGTACCTATTAATTATAGTACTTTATTCACAACTTGTACGATGTGCTTGTTTATCAAACCGTTTTTAGTTTAAGAGGAGACAAACACTCAATCATGGGAGAGTTTTTAGAGTTTTTAGACGTATCCAATGAGGTCTCTATTTTGCATGTGTTTCTTGTCTCAGTATAAAAAGAAAGATAATTGAATCTTAATTCGTTCTAGAGTCAGATTCTAAGTCGTTTAGAAAAAAATAGTTCTAGAGTCAAAATCTAAGTCGTTTAAAAAAAAATAGACTCTTATTGTCATAATAATGCAATCCTTTAAAATGTTAAAACTACACAGAATAAATATAAATGTAGGAATAAATAAATACATAATTGAAATTAAAAATCTTCTCTTTTCAGACTTTTTCCACATGAACCCACAAATACAGTTAGAATTGAATGAACCCGACACCGTTATTATTTCTCTAAATCAGCACAGCATTATGGAACCAAAAGTCATTGGATTCAGCATTTACAAAATACCTAAGGGTTTAAAGGAAACCGCATCGCCGCTATTCTTCAAGAAAACTAGAAGTTCAATCAATTCACAATACACTAACAGTCGACAAGTCAGTGAGAGGTAAAACTAAGTTTATTACGCTTTTATTTAATACTCATTTATTTTACTTTATGAATAAGTTGTTAAGCACAGCGATTTTTAAAGCGAAATCATCTAATGGAACTGGCACTAATAGAACATACCTAATGCAATGCGAAAAAATACCTAATTATACCCAATATATAACTGTTTACGCGTGCTGTGCATTTTAACAATTCGAATGATGATATTCAAAATAATTTTTAAATAAAACTTATATTACAGATGTCATTTAGAAGCTGGTGCATACTTAGTAATACCAACTACCTTCGAACCCAGGCAGGAGGCAAATTTCTCTCTCAGGGTGTACTCAATTAACCCTTTGAAGATGAAGGTGTTAGACTATGCGCCACAGATATTAAAAGCAGCTCTCTTAAAAGCACCTCCAGGAGCGGAATCCAGTAGCTTTGCACAATACGAGTCCCAGTTTCTTCAGTTAGCCGACGAGCATAAAACAATAAATGCTTTCGAGCTGCAAGAATTACTAGAGCGGTGTTTACCTAACGATTACATCAAGAGCTGTGCCACTATAGAGACATGTCGACAAATTGTCCTCTCTATGGAAGTATCCTTTTAAATTTAAGCCAGACAGTAAGAATGGGTACTGACAGAGTTACACGATTAGATATACTGACGTACAAGACTGATAGACAACTATCTTCATGAAATTTATATTTAATCTTATATAAAATAGTTTAAAAGGCCAGAATTTTATTTTTGTTTTGTCAATGTTTGGTAGTTACCAACTCCAATCCATGACATAACACATAAGTCAGACTAAAGAAAATATATTAGATATTTTAATTATGTATACATACATGATAAAGTTTATTATTTCCTTAACCAAATTCTCAGAAAGATGGTACGGGCCGCATAACATTATCAGATTTCAAGGATCTGATCTGCAGTTTAAAGCACTGGCAGGCCGTGTTCAGAGCGCATGCCCCCGAGAAGATGGGGGTCCTCCGAGCCGAGAGGTTAAGGGACGCTCTACGCGAAGTTGGATTTGTGATACCGGAACGTGCTTTGGCCCTCCTCGTTCTCAAATACATGAGGAAAGACGGCATGTTGAGATTTGGAGACTTTGTATCAGCTGTTGTTCTTCTCCATCGAGCCTTCAGTGAGTAATTTACAAAGTAATTTAGAATGCACAATATTATTGTTACTTTGAATATAAATTTTATGAACTGCAGCTTAATCCCGAGTTTTACGAAATGACGAGACTATAATATATTTAGTAGAAATATTTTTCCAAATATATTGTATATTTTAAGCCAAGCTTTCTTAACTAGGTTAAGTAATATATTTACTCATATTTTTGGAAATTAACATAATAATGCTCACAAATATCTAATACTTTCACTAACACCACGAACATCGCAAATTAAAAATAGAGTTGCAATTTCGTTAAGTTTGCGTTTCACCTCAATATATATGTATAATTTCATTATCATCTTAAGTGCCCATTATAGAGATAATTTAACACAATTTCGAAAGATCATCTGTCGAGTTTTCCGTTACTATTCCGATGAACGCACAGTTACAATAATCAAATACCCATACCATTTCAGATATGTTCTTCAGTAACTGCTCAACGAGAACATTCAAACTAAATTTAACATTTTCAGAGGTAGGTGCATTACATATTAACACCAAATAAATGTTATTAATACTTTACGTACGCGGTAACGGGACTTTAATTTTATTCATTGTAACTCGCTAGCAACATTTGATAGCCCATAAACACAATTGGTGAAACACGGCTAAATGAAATCGCAACTCTTAAATGACAATTTATAATCCAAATAATTATGTATTTACTAAAATAGTGATATAAGGCATTGCTAATGTTTCTTCAGGGTCTTGTGTTTATGAGCTACATTCAGATTTTTAAGTGACACTCAGACCTAAGCCAGACTTAAATTTCTCATGTTTTTTGTTATAATTCTATAACTAATGTTGATCAAAATGGTTGATAAGTAAAGTGATATACCGAGATACCTACCTAAATCCGGCGTACCCATTTTAAATGTAAAGTATTTTTTACGTATTTAAGTAGTATTTTAAACTTTCATTTGAATTTCAAACCGTTTATTGTTAGTTTAATTCCTGAAAAACGTTGTTTAATTAATTAGTTTTATTGTTTTGTTTATATGCGCATGACTCTAATAACAATTATTATACTGGATAAATAATTAATTAAAATCCTAACTAACTAGGTTCCTAACTAGGTAGTATTTGGCCGTATAACATGCTAAATTCCCATAATTAATTCTGTTTCAGTGGCTGAAGTCAGCTTTGACGTGCTGACCCTGGATAACATTAGGATAGAATAAAAATAGCATTTTTATAATTCACATGTTTATTAGATTAGTTAGATTTATTTATGTGTTCAATTCTCTTGTGCATTTTTCAACGGTTTTGCGGAATGCAAAAGGTAATTGAACATGTATGATAGTAAGATACATGAAAATGTGTCATTGAGATGATTGTTCGACTCCTAATGTTCAACTATCTTTTCCGCATTTATGTCCCTCTTAAGTAAGGCAATTATAAAAATTCCTAAGATTTTTAACAACATGAAACGAATAGGTCTTATACGTCGGGCACGTCTATTATTATTATCACAGGTCCATTGAATAGCATAGCTACGTTTTAATTAGATAAGACTACTCTGACCCTATACCTGCATATTTTATTAAAAACTACGCAAGAGCCACATCGGTGGGGTAAGGTAAAATAAATCTGGTTAACGCGGGTTATAGTCGCATGTCGTCCCTCGCGTGCGTCAACGAAATCATACCCTTGTGTACCTTGTGCCACAAAAGTACCGGCCAATGTTGAAACGAAACGAGTACCTAATGATGGCAAGCAATAAGATATTAATTAAACACTCATTATTTGAAAACAGTGGACTCTAAGTTTAGTGCCACTTCGGATTCCATAGGGCTATAACTGCCATAAGTTTTTAATGTTGCTAATGCCCAATACGATCCCACAGTACAGTGTTTTGGCATATTTATCACAGTTTAAATTTATAAGCTAATTATTGTTTGAATGAAAATGGAATTTCATTAAATTACGTTTCGTTCTTACGAAATAAGGCAAAATATTTTAATTCAAGTATTCAGAAGGCGAGTAGATGACATTATTTAATGTAATTTTCTATAGTTAATAACTGATTAATCCTATGTTTGACCACAAACTAATATTTCTGTGTTGAATACTAAGAAAGTCTTTGAAATCGTGCTATATGTATTATAGTACTCTGTCTGCTTTATTTTCTTAATAAAGTTTTATTAGTAATAAAATGATGGTACCTATAAATAAATTTTATATCATATTCATACGATTATTAAGATATAATATACCTACCTGCTATTTATCTATAATCTAGAATAAAGTAGACGCCACAGACTATAGGAACAAAAGAACATAACACCTACAAAATTACAAACAATTGCGATATTGCGCCTTTCATATATTTTTTTCAAACGTGATAATATTTTGCTTTGGAAGTTATATTTATTTTGGTACCTACGTTTGGAAACGGAACAGATCAGTCTTTTTGCTCGGAACGTGAGTTGCGCGCACTGACGTCACAAATATTAATCTATTTGTAATATTTACTATACGTACTCTAAGAGTGTACAATTGTACACGCAAGCTTTTTTATTAATATACAGATTATGAAATTTAAATAATTGACACGTGTCCTGTTCTTTCCTATAGGCTGTAAAATATATCTGGTCAATATATTAAAAGCTCATGAAATTATAATATTACTTATTCCGAGTTATGTACCGGGTACCAAAACATGTAGTTATATCAACGATCTCGTCCAAAACTGATGAATAACTGGTTGTTTGATGATATCTTTAGTGTCTATCTACTTATAATTGTTTATGTACTTATTGTAATAAGTGTAAATAAAATTATGAAGATACACAACATTATACAATTTGTCTCTTCTTTTCTTGTTCCTTATATAAATAACGATAAAATTGAGCGGACCCACTATCAGAATTTTCACGATTCTTCAATATTGTATATTTGAGACTTGGTACCCCAGGATAGGTCTTGATGGGACACTTGATACCCTATTTCAAGTTTTTGTGGGATGATTATTAAATTTATTCATCGGTATCACAAGCTATTATACTTAGTATAGTCATATAATTTCCACGTATTTCATTACTAAAATATTTAAAATGGGATGAATATTAAGGAAATAATAGGAAAAACACAAAAGGGGGGATCAAGTGCTCCTAGTCTCCCCTATTTGTTCCTTAGTAGCCTCCTACGACATCCACGGAAGGAGAGGGAGTGGTGCTATTCAAGACCAACACCACATAGCGGATAATTACATAGGTATGTAATTTTACTTTAATTCGAATATCTACCTCTAAAAGGGTCAAAATAGGGATGAACTTTTCATTAAAAATACGTCAATTTTCAACCAAGCATTACCAACCAAGAATACGTGACTTTCTCGTTACTAATCATAAGCCACCTATTTCACTGTTTTTGGAAAGTCATCTCCTAAGGGGTTAACGTCGTGATGAGTCGAGTATGTGCTCGTAAAACATATATTATACCTTAAATAAATTCCTGAAAGGCCTAATATTATAATATCGTAGTAAACTGGGTTCCAGTTTACTACGAAGTTATAATATTAGGCTTATAGCTTAAATGTGAGCTTTCAAATAGATCACATCGCTAGATGGTAGAACCAGTGCTCTTCGATCGGGGAGGAACCACCACCATTCTTATTTCTAGCATGAACGTAGTAGTTCACGCATGAATGTCAGTGGATGGGTGTGGTTGCCGGCTAACATATGAGGTGGCACATATATGAGGCACCTATCTTAGTTCTCGGGCGTACGAACGCATTTGTGATCGACTTCAGATAAGAACCCCCATACCTACTATATGAAGTTGCTTACAGATGACTATGGGCGGCAGACACCAATAGATAAACTGCATTCTTTTTTGATAATTTAATCTGATAAAACATAATGAAATAGAAAAAAATACATATGTTTAGCGGTACGTCTGGTCGATAGGAAGTAGGAATTGTGTACGTTTATATTTTGGTATGGCATATACCTTGTAACTGTTAGTACTTAAAGCCCATCTGTCATAAGTTATCAAACATTACAACTTAGCCTATGGGGTACCTACTTCAGGTAAAAATCTAAACCCACTGGTGTAAATTACACATAGCATTTGACTGACAATGGACGTCGCTCTCATTTGTTACTATTTTTATAAAAAATACTTATTTTTTATTATTGTAAAAGTACTTCAGCAAAACTGAACGATAGTGCGTATAGAACACAAGGGTCGGAACTTTTATTATACAATTCACAGTCATATACGGAATAAACTACGAAATTAATACGGTGCATATTCTAATTAAAATGGTTAATATTCACCGCAGTGGTGTAGCGACGGCTTAATACTCTTATTGCGTTTCGCATTTTAACGAATTTCATGCCAGATGCATGCGACACGCATGTATAACATTGCGCATGCAATCTCTTGTACTGTTCTTGGTACTTTTGTCTGCTATTTCAGTAAGCTGAGATTATTTCTGCGGTATAACATCTGTGTTATGCGCTGCTATGTGCTAAGACTTAGACATCCTACTTAGTCCTTATGATTACAGAGCGCAGAAGTTGCCATTTACTATCAGATGCTGCTTTTTGTTTACTGCTCGTAAAAAGTGTCATCTTAAACACTTTATTGTGTATAATTTTTTTTTCTCATATTGAAGTAACAAACGAGCATGTAGACGGTACACGATTAGTGATCCCTACCGTTCATGGGAACGTTAGGGCCCTCGCCCACGGCGACTTTTTGTAGCGATGCTGTCGCGCGTTTACTAATCGCGC
The DNA here is from genome assembly GCA_018251515.1 of Cecropterus confusis. NCBI lineage: Eukaryota > Metazoa > Arthropoda > Insecta > Lepidoptera > Hesperiidae > Cecropterus > Cecropterus confusis. The sequence goes on along the minus strand of DWTU01000219.1, from coordinate 213 downwards.
GACAGCATTGCTACTGATGGGTGTTAGTCGCATTTCGACTGTATCCATGCAAACGTGCGACAGTATCGGACGACATCGGGGAGAAAACAATGGGAGGGTTACACAGGAGTGAAATACCGCGCATCAGTGCAACACTCTTGCGTTTGAATCGCGACTGAATCGTGGTTATGTGGGCGTGGGTACACAGCTAGCGACCGCTTCGCGACTGCATCG
>DWTU01000218.1:0-20255 GCA_018251515.1 Cecropterus confusis | reverse complement strand
AAAAGTCACTGCAATCCGTATAATTAGCGTAGATTACAAGGTAATTACCCTAATGAGATTAAAAACTCATAACTTTTGAAGAGCCATGTGTGGAAGGTTTAATTTTATACCAATATAGTAATTAGGTAAAGGATAATTACGAAAAGTGCTTTATAAGTCTGCAAATAATTTAGAAGATATTTTCATTCCTATAAATAAAAAAACGTACATTTTATGTTATTTTTACTTTATTGTTAATTTATCCTAAAATATTGTAGAACTGTAATGTCTTATTACATATTTTACACGCAAAATATTCGTCATAACATATGAGGGAAATAATATTTTAACGACAATGAATTAAAAAAATATCATCATTTAGGAAGATTAATATCTGTTCTTGTAGTAATAAACCTGAACGTTATTAAAATATCTTTAAAAAAATAAGGGTTGAAATCAAAATCGGTCGAGGTAAAATATTATGCTCAATTCTTTTGCTTCTCAGGCGAGCAGATTAAAGAAATCTCTTTTTTATTGGGCGAAACGATCGGAAACACATTTTTTCACAAATTGCCCAAGAAAGCTCATGTAACAGTAGCTAATGTGCGAAAAAGCAATGTATTCTTAATGCGTGATTTATACGTAGATTACACTCACTGAATTAATGTTAGGCGCGCGCAAATATGTGCAAATTAAATTTCGTTTTCACGTGCAAATATTGGAATAATAAACGTTTGGTAAAATGGTTCTCATCGTATAATTGTTTTAACTGTTTACCACTCACAATCTTCAATTAAAAATCAAGCAATACAATGCACGGGACTATACTGTTGTCTAGACTACTGATCTACTGAGTTTTCTTTAAAATTCTTATTTTAGTACTAATTGTATTGTAACCATTACGTATACACACTGTACACAAATCTGTTTAAACAAAAAACCCGACTTCATATAAACGATTGATTACCTTCAGTGTCAATTATATAGATTATGTTACTCTGCAAACTAAAACGATATGTCATATGTCACAACCCGTCAAGCCGTTTATAGCCGTTTGTAGCCGTTGTCGGCGTTGTGCTGTACTGCGTGCCAAAGAAATGGATATTAACACATATATAAAAACATAAACATACATAGGCCCGAAAAACACTACCATAGTTCTGACGCAGTCGGATTCAAACAGTATTAAGCGCTGCTGTGGTCTTGATTGATTGGTTATGGTAAGTGAATGATAATTATACGGGACTTGTAAGAGAAACGTGTACCGATCTCCCTATCCGCAACCAGAAAACCAGGTGGAGAAGTCCGCGCGCGCATCTCTAACACCGATAACGGAGGCATTGGCGCAGAATACGGGGATTTCTTAATCCAAAACAAGCCTCGAGATGGCGTGGAAGATTTCTTGCGTCCTCCTTGACGATGGCGAGATGAAGTAACCCCAACTACATTCCGAACAGAGACGTGCACGCCCTGGAGATGGACGAATGTAATCAGGACCAAAGAAAAATTCTTATGCCTCCCCATAATCCTGTAACAGGGTGTCCAACGATTTTAACTAGTAAGAGTCACTCTACTGTGATGATAGTTCAGGGCATACTTCTCAGCTATTCTTACAGAAGAATGGATTCCATGCTGGACGACATTTACACACAACAGAAGTGAAACTTTTGTAAAGTAACTTACGGGAGATTGAAAGGGATGTAGAGAAAAAGAGTTTTAGTATAAGGTTTTTTAAAAATATTTTGTTGTAAAGTATTGTATGATATGTATACTGTGTAATGTATTCCATCCCAATCTCTCGCCAACTTAATTTTATACATTTTTGTGTTTGTTGCTTTATCGTGTCCATTTTTAGTTCATCGGATTTTAAATCACAACGTTTTTGTAAAGCAACCTACGAGAGATTAAAATGGATGTAGAGTATAAGGATAATGTCTTTTTTCTAATTAGCTTAAAAACTATTTTGTTATCAGTTATGACTCTAATTCTATTTCCTAATCTGTGGTTCATATACCATTTTTTTAGACTTAATCAAATCAGTAGATATTTTCAATTATATTTGAATGATCACATTAATTCTTAGGGCAAGAAAGTTACCCGGTAGGTTTTTTTATAAATGTACAAAGTTTACTGCTCTCGTTACATAAATGAAATACTGGTGTAATTAATCAGATACACAGCGGGCCATTCTGAATTTCTCATAAAGCTTAAAAATGAGTTCAATGGACCATGTGAATATTTCATATTTATTTAATAATGTGATAAATTATATCCACATTAATTTAATATGAATAATTCACACAATTATACTTTGTTATCTGTGGATTATTATAATTACTGTTACAATTGATTGACTTCAGGATCCCTGTTCTATATGGAGTTGCTTACGGATATCTATGGGCGGCAGTGACCACTAATCATCAGGGGGACTGCATGCTCCCTTGCTATTTTAATTTTATAAAAATATACATTAATTCATGCATCTCTGTAAAGTATAAAGATTTATTTATAAATTGTACAAATAGATTTGAGTAAAAGTACCTGCGCCGTATAGCCGGAAGGGAGTTAACCACCGGGTGCCGCCATTGTAGCTGGGACAAGGACACGGCGTAGTACACATCGAAGGAGTGTCCTGCTTGGGACAGGCAGCACCATGTACTCGTCGCTACAGTGGGGTCAGACCTCTCGCTTTCGGCCGTAATAAAAGATATGGTCGAAAACGAGAGGTCTTGGAAAGCGGTAAAATCCTGCGGAGAAGGAGAGAGAAAAATCGTCAGATCCGAAGCTGGAACACCGGGCATAGGAGTAATCTCCCATCCATCCATCCATCTCCTACCCTCATAACAGAAGCATTGGCGTAGGAGACGGGAGTATCGTACTCAAACCAATCAAGCCTCGAGGTACCATGCACAGTGTTCCCGCGCGCACCTCAAACAAGGTGTTAAGGAGAAACTTCAGCTCCATCCCAAACAGGGATGGACTCGGAGACGGGCAAACGTGTTGGGACCGCGGTTGAGTGTTTTTACCGAGCTCGTGGTTCCGAAAAAGAGCCCAGAGAAACACCTTGGGGATTTAGCCGGTAGGAGTCCGGCATATCATCTAAGCAACCCTGGCGGCCGAGAGGAACCCATGAAGAGTTTCCCCACGAATATAAAAATAACGGTAACGTATACGCTTACTTCCCAAACTCCAAAATAAATAAAGATTTATGAAAAGAATATCAACAATACATTGCAAACATACATATTTTATTCTATTCAATCTTAAAGGTCTAAAGTCGCTAATAAATCCTGCAGCGAACTCTTCTAGTTTAATATTTCTATATTGTTGTAAGTCTTTTTTAAATCAAGTGTATATAAAATAGGACCCCTCTTTATATGAAAAAGGGGACTTAGGTAGATCAATATTATTATTGCTTTATTTATCGACACGTCTACAATCTAAGATACTTTGAAATTTTAAAACCATTGAGAGTACAAATAAACGCTGCATACTGTACCGTTTTTTTTATGGTCACTTTTTTGTATATTTAGCACATATTACTACTGTATTAAATCTGATTATAGTATCTTAGAATTTAACACCAATTTTCAAACAAATGAACACAAATGACGCTGAATTTAAATTTTAAAATTAATACAAAAAATGTATACATGATAGTGTTGAGTCACTTGACAATGTTCATTGTCATTTATTCGCTGTATCTTAATAAGGAAATATTAATTAAACTGCAACTATAACTATGACTAACATGCTCTTTCATTATGAAATAATCTCTTTAGGTTAATATAATTTTAGCATGGATCATGCAACCGTCTACGTCTATAGTCGAATTAATAAAATTACTTGCATTTAAAATTCCTTTTACCCTACTAGCATTAGTGAGGGAGTTAAAAGAATATTAAATTCGTCTTTGCAGTATAATTAGAAGCTTTACGATATTACAATATGTTACTCTTGAGTGACTATACAGAATTTTAAAATTGGTTTCATTTAAATTAAAACTTAACTTTACCGCACTCTACTCTGCTAAACTCTGCACTGTTTTACTAGAACCATCACTATGCATTTTAGTTTTTAACCCACTTCGAAAAGGAGGTGGTTCTATTATTCATAAAATATAGATAGTATACTCCTGAAGTGGTCCTTTTGGCACCAAATCAGGATCTGATAACGAGATCTCCGGGAAAAAGAGAGCAAGCCACAAATGTTATAAGAATTAACAATGTTTTTCATATATTCTCTAAAGCTATTAAGACATTTGCATATATTCGTCATCATCTCATGACACTAACCTGACAAAGGAAGGTAGAACTCTTTAATAGTAACCATTAAAGAGCTGGACTTTCCTGTGAGGTATCTTTAAATTTAAATAATCTATAATATAATTATTACTAAGCAAAGACACACAATTAAAAATTTGACCTTCAAATCCTCAACCATTATGCAGGGGTATGCAAGCCTAAGCCATAGAAGTCAGTCATTTGGTGCGTACGGATATATATTAAGTTTGGTAAGCAGAAACTACGATGAAAAATTTGACTCACAAGTCTTTAGCCCTGATGATGGAGGATACTGCAAACTTAAGCCATAAGAGATAGCCATTTGGTGATTTCGGATATATATTACGTTTTTTAAGCAGATTATTAAGTAGAGGCTTAAGACGAGACATGTGACCTTCCACTTTTCAACCCTCATGATGCATTGGTACCCAATACCTAAGCCTTGGATTTAACCATTTGGTGCTTACGGATATGCATACAAGAGCAATCCTAAGAAGAGATGATTGATGAAAAATGTGATGCAGCTCACCTGATGGTAAGTGGCTACTGCCGCCCATGGAGATCTGTAATCAACCCCAAAAAAGATCACTCTCGCCTAATGTTAGCCGCATATGCGTTGCTACCCCTGAGAACTAAGATGGAATGCCTCGGAAAAGCATGTCTCCTTTATCACACTCTTCAGATCAGAACACAACAGTGCATAACCCTGCTGTTATTAGGCAGAAATAGATGTGGCGATCGTGGTATGCAAAATAAAGATATTTCACTTAATTTCATTTCGTAAACCCTGATGATGCCTGATTGAGCTGTAGCGTTTTATCTAGGATGGATTAGGTTGGGTTGGAACATTGAAGAAAAACTAAACAACATGGAAGATGAAACTAAATCTAAGCGAGCAGGGCGCGGCGGCGCCCTGCAAGCGGGTGCACCCAATTCATATAAACTCAGAGCTAATCTTTGTTTACCTCAAAACAATTTATAAAAGTTGTATAAGTTTTGGCTTAGATTTAATTGTATATCTATGTTGGATTCGCGTTTTTATTAAGATTTCAGTTTATGCTTTCGTGTAAATTTATATTTACGCAGCAAAATTAGTGATAATACAAGAACACAAATTTAAGTATACGTTGGGTTAGTACATACACAGTACATAGTTCTGAAGTCGGCGCTCATATACTCGTGGGACATAAGATTCGTCATCGTGATCTGGCGAAGTATTTTGAGCGCCGACTTCTAAATTAATTTTTACTTTTTTTGTGGCATAGAAGTCGGTTTATTTTTTTGTTTAAATATTTATTTTTATTGTAATCTGTTTAACATCAAATTCTTTCAATTAAAAAATAATTCTCATGTAATATGTATCTACTTATCTGTTACGTACTATACTAATGTTTTGTGAGCATATGATATGTATATGTCTTACCGTATGCATATGCTTGCAAAGTATTTGCAAATTTAGCTCTAGGTTCTAACCTACTATTAGATTTTCAGAAATCAATACTTTAGGCTTATAGTACAGAAAGTTTAAAACTCGGCACAAAACCGAGCCAACTACTTCATTTATATCTAAGCGATGGAGTCAGCTCAACCGCCAGCATAATAGTCTATTGTTTCAGCGGAAAATAAGTTTACTATGCGCCAGTTGTTGCATAATAATGTTACAGGAGTATGTGAATACTGCGGTACGAACAATTTTCACTGACAGCTAGTTAGTGTTATATAATGGTAACCCTGAAAAGGCCTAGACTAGAAATTATCTTCTATTGCGAGGTAAATATTTTTTATTACCCGACTGCGTCAGACGGAGCGTAATGTTTTTCGAAAGTATCTAGGTTTCTTTGGCTTGCGCCACAGCCTTAGATATAATTAGAATTAGTTCAGTTTGCAAAGTGACATAGTGTATAATAAAAAAATGCCGCATAAAAATAAGCTTAAAGGGCACATGTTATAATAATTTTATGCTACTATTATTATAAAAACAAAAAAACTAACTGCCTAATATAAATAACTGAAAGTGAAGAAAATCTATCGTTTTAGTGTTACTTGTTCGTTCCAATAACTTTTGTATGGTATGCATACAAAAGTTATTGGAACGAACTAGTTTGACGCGGCTTATGGTAGGAATTAAATAGTAGAAATAGACACCAAAGAACTTACTACCTTCACTTTCTCTTTCTTTCTTATTCTGTTATTAATAAATATAAGCGAGCATCGTATGCCCGTATGTTTGTGCATTAAATCTTAATGTTCGTACCTCAATATAATGTGTAAACTTATTCGTTATTTATTTTCACCCGTTTTATTGGTTCACCCGTTTAGGAGCTATGCCACAGACAGACACACAGACAGACGGATAGAAATAGCGGTTAAACTAATTGTTGCTCCGGGGGTTAACAATGACACTTGCTACCATAATCTTTATACTTATTTGTTATTCAACTATTAGATTTGTTATTTCAATTGTACGTAGTAGGGTCCCTCGTGGTTCGACTCTGGAGGTACAACCCCCACACCCACTTCCGCTTAATAACCGCGGTGCTAAGCGTTGCCGTGTTCTGGTTTGAAGAGAGATAGAATAAACACGAGATACATTATTTGAAGCGTTCCAACCTCGAGAGTAACATATTATAAATAAGGTAGTAATTGTAAAAGATAGTATGAATTTGACCCGCCGGGGAGGTACCACCGCCATACCTATTTCTAGCATGAAGCAGTTTTTGCGTTTCGGTGGAAGGGTGTGGTTGCCGGCTCACTTTTAAATTAGACGACCACCTTAGTTCTCGTGAGTATATATAGAATTTCTATTCAATATGTAGTGGCTTACTTGTCCTAGGACGCCAGCGACCTCTTACCATCAGGTGCAAACGAGGATGCAGTATCCTCGCTTGCTATTCCTAAATTTAAAAAAATAATGTATACCTTCTGTTAGTATTATATTATAACGAATATAAAGTAGGTATTATTATACATAATATATATAGTAACGGATCAGTGGCCACTTGTTATCGGGGAACCACTTGCTCTTTGCTTCTTTAACCCTCTAAAAATATATATGAAGAGGAAATCCTTATTGTTTACAATTTGGCAATACGTAAGTCGTTTATTCCGATTTTCATGAAAATAAAGCTGTTATTTCTAATTCCAGTTATTATCTTCATTCCGTGATATAAAACATGGAATAACAAAAGTGCTTACGACATTTTTCCTCGAGTTGTAATCGTATTTTGATCTGATCCTTTAGACATTTTTATTATTATACAATACAATATCGTAAGTTACCACAAACAGTAGTAAATACTTGATCATTTCATTAATATGTACTAAGGTATTTTTTTAACGTAAAGTTGGTATTTGTACTTATACCAGTGTATAAGTATTGCATATGTTGCGGGTATTAGAGAAGAAACGGGAATGATATTAATAATTGTTGATAGCCAAAACCTATAAAACGTTATTTTTAACCGCCTTGCGCTTGTCATTCACATGAATTCCTTCATGCCGAGAAGTATAACTGAAAATAAATTAAGATACAATGATTAATTCAGTGCTCTTAAAACTTTGAGATAAATCCCGAGAATACGGCGTGCTCTCAAAGAAGATATTTCAAAACTAGTGAGTGATATAACTAAACGAATACCCAAAAAGTTTACGTTCAAGTTTCATCCAAGTTTTCAGAATAAAGTAATGTGGATATTCACAAACGCCTTGGGATTACTCACGTGCATGAAACTGTTATAACAAGCACACTAAGTGCCGACAAGAGAGATAATGCATGGTTACTGCTAAGATTTTTAACTTTAAAGGAGACTGGAGAGCAGAAAACTTGCAACCTTGCTTGCATATGAGCGAGATTTTATGCATGAAACCCACTTCAGCAGAAATATAATACAAATAATACGTTTCTTGTGTCCTTACATTAACTTATTATCTATAATATATCGAAATATTACATTATCAAAGCATATATCAATGTATATGTATATAATTTTCGATTAAATAAACGATCAAAGAGTTTTTTATTAACTTTGAATTTATTCGAAATCCACGGTCGCATTACATGATTAGCCAGTAGGCTAGAGACGCAACCTATACTGCTGTAATTCACCTATGCACTGTAACGACATACTCATTTGCTGCTTCTATTATATAAAAAGTGTTATAAAAACTTCAGCATAGGTTGTTTACAATCGTTCCACTCGCTTCGCGCGTACAGATAAATTGAGTACAAAATAGTCCACAGTAAAACGGATACAGTTCTCGCATGAAACAAACAGTCGAGGTTTATGCAAATTGGGCTCCTTTGTATTTTGCCGGATTAAAATATAGTGGGAATTAGTTCCGTGTCAGATATCCGGGCAGCGGCAGCGGCTCACTTGATTTTATTGCACACTACTTTATTTGAATGGTTGCCTTTATCTGTACGCCTACTTTGATATCAAACGAATTGTATTCGTAGCTTAGATTACCTCATTCCCATCTGTGAGCTTTCAAACGATCTTCAACTGGAAACTTTAGATTGAAGCTCTGCAATTATTAAATAGTTTTTCTCGTAAATTGCTGTAAGGAAACTAAATAAGTGGACTATGCAAAATGTGTTTGAATAGTTCATTTGATACAAGAAATACTTACGTAAATTTAATATTATAATTTGAAAGGCCTGTAAAATTTGAATTTTTCCATTGGATAAAAGGAGTTATTCAAGCCCAAGCTCTTATTTCTTCGGTCTAATGATGTTGAACGATGCGACAGTCTGTGCATATTCAAGATAGCCCCCTTGCCCGTCATTTAAAAAAAATGGTTTTCTTTTCATATCCCCTCCTCATAAAAGCACCCCTTCGTTATTCAAAAAGACTTTTAGTGTTGGCCGGCGTCGCCCTTATTGAAACGGTGGCAGTCTATTAGGATTATCTCAACTTCCGCTTTGGTTACGTATGCCTACTATAATTTTCATTAAGCTTTGTAACGCTTTCAATTGTCAGTGCTCTTTTCAAAAGCCAAGTCTGGATTTAATCTTTATCATAGAGACACCTACGTGTCGCCTTTTATGCATACTTCTTTAGAACGCAACTTCGTTGAAAGATAACTAGAACCTGTCTACTAAATCCTGTTATAATGTTATTTTATACAAAATATATTTATTAGACTGATAAAATCTGGTAGATTGTCTACCTGTTTTAATATATGGATTTCTTTAATAATCTTTTGATAGGTCGTTTACGTATCACGTAGAGCCATGACACGAAATCACTTCATGTCAAACTAATACTAACTTCTAAAAACCATCTGAGTAAATATGTCTTTCACTGATCGTTTCACGGATTTTTTGCGATCTTAGAAAAAAAGTAGAGTGATAAATACAAATAGAGTCTCTTATTCGGTTTACTTCATACTGTTAGCATCATTTATAAAAATATATGCCTATTTACTTGTCAAGATCCCCGCAGAATTAGGTTAAATTAAAGTTTAAGCAGAGCACTTCATTTATATCCTGGAAATGCAACTTTGATTGGAGATGCCATAATTTTATACTAATTACGGTTGGTAACAGTTATTTGCAACCCCAACACCGACAGCTATATTACTAGCTATGCAATTAAATTAGATCGTGTGTGTATGGGTGCTCCAAATCCAGTTAATATCCATTATACCAACAGATTTGTGTGCAAATTTTATGTATCGGAGCGAGACTAGTATTGACTAACTACTAAACAAATATTTGTTTATAACTATTATGTTTTCCGTAATGTTTGCGTGATAAATAAGATAATAGATATTCAATTGATGTACTAACTGTTGGTCGCGACTTTGTACGCGCAGGCTATAATGCACGTATAATTCTTTTTGGTTCTCGTTTAATGGTTTAGGCTCTACGATGAATTATTAAAATTCACGAGAGTGAATATTCTTTCGCTTTTATATACTTAGATAGATTTGTAAAATCTTTGATTCATCATAACCAGTTACATGAAGTTCGAGTAAATAGTAATTACTTATATATATGTAAATTTAAAATTTCGATTTTTACAATATCTTTTAATAATTAACTCCTAGATCTAAAAATGTCTTGCCCTACGGTATTTCAATTATTGCCGGTTTTCAGTATAAGGTTTGATGAAACCTACCTGGAAGACGGCTTATGTTTCTGAAGTCGCCTCGTAGCTTCCTTTAAAAAATAATTGCACCTCATCAGTTACAGGCATCCCATGAATACGATCAGCCCATACTTACTTTAGCTGGCTAGCTCTGAAAACTTTTCCGTTTATTTTCATTCTTCTACAGATTTTCTCTTCGCGGATTCTGATGTCACTAAATCCATACATAGAAAAAATCCATATCATTATTGTCGACGCTTATAGGAATTTTTAGGAATTATTAGGAATAAGTACTAATATTATACATTAACTATGATCAAATATAGCGCTTTTATCATTGGAACGATTTGACTAATAAAGTGAACGAATAACAAAGTTTTCCTACAAAATATCTTGTGGGATCGTAAAATATTTGTACAATTTTATATTATGAGCAAAGTTCTCAAACCTTTTGGTATAAGAACAATTTGGCTTGTAAAGAAAATTATTAATGCTGTTTACATAATGGCGTTAAAATAATTTAAGCGTTCAATAAAGTTTAACAACCAACGATCTTGACGCGTTCGGAAGTTAATGTAATCCCGGGGCCCTATCGCTATTCTCCTTGCTCGACAGTGGTTCTCAACTTGCAATATTCCAAATGTATAGTGTAACTCAACCAACTTACGGTGTGCCTAACAGAAAATTGATTTTTAAAATCTGAAATTTATAATGAAATCTTTTCAATGACTGTATTATCTTTTTTCAACACGGATGAATTAGCACCATATCTTATTCTCTGGACCTGGCTATCAGTTTCCGCCCGATCGGACACAAGCGCATATCTCGAGAGTACCTGGGTCAGACGAAAAGACAGAATGTCAAATCGCCTATTCCATTCATGGCTAGATGATCACAAGAATTGCATCTATCGCACTTAGACCAGCGCTAGTATGCTCCAGCCTAAGCATTTACATGTCAGTAACTCATGGTGGAGCTCAGCTCCGTGCTCCATCAGTTTCTGGTGTGAGGATAAACGGCTCAGCGAATCAGCGAGACTCCTTAGCCCACTGACGTTGGGACACAAGGACTTTCGCTTCCAAATCCAAGAGCAATAGACCCAGCCACCAGTACGTAAGTTACCCCATACGCGTGATATCCTCATATAACCCAGAATGCCATTACTCATCAGAGCAAGGTTTCGGCATTTCTAGGCGTCAGCGTTTCAATGGCCCCCGTTCAGAGCCATCACTTACTAACATGGAAATGTGTAACAAAGTGTTCCAATATCTCATATTTAAATTAAATTGATAACCAATATATTAATAGTTTCATAAGGTTGGGTACCACTGGGTTATAATAATACCATCGACTTTGTGTACGAGTATGGCTATTTTTAGTGGCCATTTACGGTTAAAGAATGACGCAAGCGATTTTTTCATACTTAGTTTTCTTTTAGCTTTTGAAACTTATTATTGAACGCAGGTTAACGCGTTCTTTGTTCCTAATTATAATATGATTTATAAGTATGAGTTCAAACATTTATGTTAATGTTTTGGTTTATTTTAGTTTTAAAATATTAACGTACTTTAGAAATCTTTTTACTGTTTTTTGCATATTGGATTACTTAGCATTACCTGACACACTTTAAAATTTTATTTAACTCAATTTGACCTAAGCTGATATGAACTTCTTAAGTTTTTAAAACCCTGTGAGTATTTAATTTATAATTATGTTACAGAAGTGCCAAAGCGTTTCAAGATATATTAAAAAGAATGTTGAGCGTAAACTAATTTCGCAAATCGTTTCAAATTCGTCAGCTCCACAGAGCCATTGGAGCTTAATACAATTACTCGCTTCAGTGTTTTCTGTAAATGTTACATTTAAATCAACTGGCCGACAGCCAAGGAGTAGGCCAAGCCTCTACAATCCTTCATTTAACTTGCACCACTTGTCCACACTCGCTTTCAGGAACAAACAAGCTCGATGTGTGATCGGAATCACGATGACCGTACAACTTTATGTATGTTAAAATTTTATCGGTACTTTATAGAGGTGGTATCTCTATTTAATTACGTAAAAGTTTTAATAGGGAATTAAATTGTCTTTTATTATTTAATTAAAAAAAAAACACTTTCTATACTCATAGCCCCCCACACTAGGATTTTCTCCTGTATCGTGGGTACTATGGACACACAAAGACGAATACACAAACACCCAGACTCAGAACAGAATTTAACTCATCATTCAGATGTCTGTCTGGCCAGGGATCGAACCCGAGACCCACTGCGTGTCAGACCGGTATGGTGACCGCTCCGCTAAGCGGGTCGTCAAATTATTAATTATTATAATAACTTTTAATTGCATTGAAATAGCAAACCAGCATGCAATATTACTAAGTAAACTACCACATATAGAACAGGGGTTCTATCTAAAGTCGATCACTACATCGTACATATACACTGCTACTCACGAGGACTAAGGTGGTCACTTCATGTATAAGTGTGTGAGTAACTACAACGTAATTGAAGACCTCATCGGTACAGCAGTATTTATCTACCTACCTATAATTTCCAACATTCAGTCTCTACTTATTATTACCAACACTTGTCTGTACTTACCATTACCACATTACCACATTACCACATTTAACGAAGTATTTTTTCCTTGGGTAAAAACGACAAAAGAAACTCCATAGAAACAACACTCATTTTGATTTACATACTCACTCAAATGTAAAAATAGCTTTATTGTAATTCTAATTTCATTCATTTCTTTCTTAGATGCTTGACTAATGAAAATTAAGACAAAAAGATTTTTCGTATTACATGGAATTCCTTATTGATGTAATATTTAGTAAAATTTCATAAAATAATTTTCGGTTTATTTTTTAAACTACAAACAATTCCACGCTCGTTTTTAATTAATTCTGTGCTAAGTCGCTAAAACTACCAGTAACTGATATTGGTATTATATTGTAATACTAAAAATAATCAAGGATATAATGATGATAAATGCCAGCAATTAATTAATTTTGTCAGTACGTATCTAAGTAAGAAAAGAGTGAGAATCGGATGAGATGATTTAAATATTAATTCAATCATCTCATCATCCGATATTTCATATCATAGAAAATATCGTGTGTTTGAATGATATTTTAACAACATTTGTGAAAAAACAAATTCATTATACACTAAAGATATTTCGCGCCTTTTAAATTATAATTTCGGAGTTACGATTTCTTAGTTGGATATTAATATAATAGCATCAGCAAGGTAAAAAGGTTTTAAGAATTGAATTACCTCGAGAAGGAAGATACAAAATTTTCCTTAAATAAGATCTTAACATTCGACGTAACTACGGCCCAGGGAGCTTTTTTGAAGTAAAATCGAAAACAAAATATGAAAGGTACTTACCTGCTTCCGTTATCTTGTTTATAAATCTGCGGGTAATTAACTTAATTTATTTATTATTCAATACCCACGCAATAAAACTTGGTTTCTTATGCCGTATTTAATCGCACTGTATTGATAATGGAATAAAACCATGGCAAATTCTTCGATACCTAAAATAATTGTTTTCTGAGCATATGACGTAATTGCATCTGTTATTAATGATTATGTACTACAATATTATAGTGCTTGATACTAATTTCTTGTATGGTACTTAGTATTTGACAATTGTAGCAAGAATTTTATTAAAACACAAACGAATTCATTAGTTAATTTAAGATTAACGCTACTTAGAAATTATAAAAACAAAAACCCAATTGTCAAAACTGAAATTTGCAATCCAGTTTTTTGTTTTTATAATAATGTAATTAATAAAGTTTTTTAAAAGATTGCAACATAGTAATATAACAGTCAACATACTAATATAAATGAAATAATATTCATATTTCTGTAATCATATATTTTACAGCTTTGTTTTATATTGATAATGAAAAAAATCATACCTTCCCTTCCTTTTCTTCTGTTAACAGGCGCCATTTTTTTATAAATTATATATCCACTATTCACAACTGATAGGATTCTAATGTCACTTAAAATGTTACAATCTGTGAAGCCGCTTCGGCTGTAGAGCGTGCCAAACAAAATGGACATACAAACATACACACATACATTTATACATATGCTCGAAAAACTTTACCTTCTGACGCAGTCAAGTAAAAATAAAGACATTGTATTACGCATAGAGAGATTCGACAGTTTTATTAGCAGAGTAAACATAAGACTTCATTTGTTTATTTTTTAATTTACTGCTAAGAATATTTTTGTGAGTACCAGTGTTTACTTCAATTAATTTTCATGTCTTACTTCTTATTCTTACTAATATTATCAATACAAAAGTTTGCAAGGATGTATTTGTTTGTTATTTTTTCACGCGAAATGTACTGTTCGGAATTTGCTGAAATTTCGCACACACATAATTTACGACCAGGATTAATACATATAATTTGGTGGTAAATATGACCAAAGCGGGCAGAATCGCGGCAATAAGCTTGTTATACTATAAATATTAATTATCCCACTATAAAAAGATAACAAATTAAAATTATTATGAAATAAGATAATATTAAAATAATAAATGACGTTTTCTGTAAGTATTGTAATTATTCTCAACGTCCCAATAACGACAGAAAAGAATAGAAATTAATATCAAATACTTAGTATAAAGATCACGGATAACGTGACAAAATATAACTAACAAGTTTAAAGTAAAGTTGTGAACGAATGCAATTTTCCCGAACGCAGTAAATCAATGACTTAAAGATTGCATTAGACTGCGGGAGCTCGCATTTTTCGCACTAAATCCAAACAACACAGAACACGCAGTTAGTGTCCGTGACGAGCGTGAATGAATGGCATCGCATTTTTCTCGCCAACTCCGCGTCGCCTCAGCAATAAAACATTCATGAATTCAGAATGTTACTACTCAGTGTTGCGTGGATGGGGCGAGCGATGCTTTCGAAATTTGATAAAAGGATGAAGCACTTAAACCAGATCTACTACTATAAAATGGCAAATAAACTCTTAATGCTACATACGTACATAGGATGTTTCATCGCCGATAAATACTTTACATATCATGTGAAATTAAACCAACGTATGATGTAATGATTAGGCGCACTTGTCCGAGCCAATCAGCATGTTGTCCGGACAATCATACCGGACAATAAATTGAGCCAATCAGTGTGCAAGCTGCCTCCGGGTACTTCATTGTGCACAAAATCTATACGAATAAATACAATGCATGAGACTATTTTCCTACTTCGTCTAAGTCTACAACAGAATATTTAAGCTGTCGAGATTGATACTTTCAGCTAGCCTCTTAACTCGACCGCTATATTTTTAAGCGAGAGTAGGTGATCCATGAAATAGAGGAATCGTAGAAACGGGGGAATATTTTTCAAACATCTACGCTAGGATTGCTACGATTCGACGCCGCCGGCGAAAGAGCGGTGAACTATGCAAGACTTGAGGACGGAATGCGGACAATTTCACGAAAGCCCACCGAGTGAGACATTCACCGTGATAAGCGCGAACGCTAATAAATCCTTTAACTGTTTGGATTGCATCATCAATCTAACAAACACTTTTAACCGTAAGTGATACACCTCATGCGATAAACAATGTTTATGTAACAGTAAAATGTAGTTAGTGCTGCATTAGCTTGCTGCAACTATGGGTCGCATTGGAATCTTATAACAGCTAAGACGCTTATAGGATCCAAGATGTGGTTTCAATTTTGTTGTATTGGGTTTTTTTTTCTGATCATCTAGAAGGCATCAACCAATATCATTTAGACTACAAAGTGCAAAAATCTTAGACGTGCAAAAGCACGTACCTTTTAAACATTTAAACAACTATTTAAACAACAGCGTCCACCCATCCAACTCCCTTGATGCTTGGCTCTTGACGTTCTTCAACTACACACATAGACACAATTTCCATTATTTTTGGAAATATGCAACCTGTTTAATATTTCTGTTACATGCTACGCTTTTATATTTAAAAAGTTACTCAGGCAAGTTTGCATTTATTTACAATATAAAAGATATAACCAGAAAAACGCATTTAATGCAAGCATCTTCAGCGCAAACATGTTTAGACGTCAGATTTATGTTTTCTGATCCATCTGCCGTACCGCCTCGCATAATATTGCGGACGGACTTGGGAAATAATAAAGACGGAAGGATAAGATTTTCGTCTTTTCTACAGGAAATGGTGAAATTGACTTAGGACAATTTTATATTTCGAGTCGTTCTATATTTAACATGCCGGCAATATAAATTCCAAATACATGTACCTATTATAAAATACGCTTGATACTACGGAATTCATTTAATTCACCTGTCTGTAATCTCTTACAGTATTTAAAACATACACCCCTATCAAATAAAACTTAGTAATACTTTTAAGTAAATCTTTGAGATAGTATCAATAAATTGTACAAAATCAGGTGTTATTCCAAATATTTAAACCGGTAAAAAAGCATTTCTTAAGCAATACAGTTTCCAGAGCATTGCCATTAATTTTTAAGCAAAAATGAGTGAAGCACCTAATGCATTACAAAACATATTAAAACCTGCAACAACACGGGAAGAGGAATGAAATAATAAAAATAGGTTTTGGCGTAGCAACTTTCTTCAGGCATTGGAGCGAGAAGAGGAACCAATTTCTGAGCCGATGCGGACCGTTTTGTTGGAAATAGCTTTCCTTCAATCTGCATTTTCTTGCTGATTTACCAACTTTCATACAGAGCTGGAAGTTTCTGCGAGATTCCTCCAAGCGGATTGAGTTACGGCCGAATGGATACATTAATTATATCATCACGCTTATTTAATAATGCTATTATGATCGGCTTTCATATTTAAAAGTGGCAATAATTCTTGTGCTTCTGCGGCGGATGTAATGTTGCAATTGTTTCTACTTTCGAAAGTGATCCTCAACTACTGTTCCAATAATAATGGTGTAGTAACACTTAAGAAGCAATGCTTTCATGATCCTTAGGGAACACTCCTGTTCTACGAGTACGTTAGATCTGTTTTATTAATCACGGCTGGCAGTGACCATTTAATATCAAATGGGTTGCCGATTATATTCATATTATTAAACAACATAATCATATGGTGACCTAAGATCTGAGAATCTCAATTTAAAAAGGGATGAGTGAAAAAATAATGAATTTGTCTGAAGGAGAAAGTTGCACGAGAAAAAGGTCATGAAAAAGGTGCAACGGGTGACTGCTTCGGAATATAACCACGTGTATGATGCACCTTCATTCTTCAGTGAAGGTACCTGTATTTTTTTTAAACTAAAGTTGGCTAGTAAGAAATATTGTTTACATTAGACCAATTTATTCATACCAATATCCATGATAGTAAATAAATACTAATGTCAACAAAATTTTTAATAATTTCGTAACAATAAATTATATTGAATGTCAAATGATTCTGATCACAATTATTTAAGGGAATGACGTAGTTAATGTAATATAATTTCTTATCATTCGTGAAAATGCTAACTCAATGGCGTCGTAACAATCTATTTTCATAATAATTTCGATATTATAAGACATCTGCGGGTCTTGCGGTAAAGAATGGGGTAAGTACTCATTTTTAGTAATTTCATTTCATTTAGTAGCATTCAAATTTTCAAAGAAAGCAACGCATCTGATCGGTTTCAGTGTGAGTTAAATTTCTGCCCTACTATATTTTTCTAATTCTAATAGGTAGTGAAATATCGTCACCAAATACATAAAAATGTATAAAAGGGTAAAGTGTGACTAAGCCCGTTAGACTAATGAAATAGGTTCCAAACCGCCAAACACATATCCATATCATAACATATCCACGAATTTCTTTCATTTATTAAGTGTATTACAAAACTTTTATTAATAGTCTGAAAAGAAAATTTTCGGCTACAAGGTATATATAGAAAATATATACAATTTTCCTAATTAAACCCATACTATCTATAGGTTATGTAAATTCTATTCTAACAAATCATATAAATGAATTAAACGTGACATGATTCTTTAATAAAGGCGCAAAATGAATGGTATGAAAATTAGGTTTGCAGAATCTGATTACTAATAGATATTCAATGTCGGGAAAATAATTTACTTTAATTCTCGTTTTACCTCAACTTTACTTTATACATGACTACTAGTGGAAGAACTTTGTTAGTATAATGCAGTTATGTTGTTCGTATGTGTGCTTGTCTATTCGCGGTTTGACCCAAATAAGACTTAACCAATGCAGCTGAATTGTATAATGTAGCGATGTAGATAGGCATCTTAAATATCGATACACCAGATACTCGATTATATAACAGTAGCATTGCTTTATTTTGTATGAAGATTAATTAAATTATTCAAACAAATCATATAAAATAGAACTTTATATTATTACTAAATGGTTATTTCCGTATGTCTTATTTGTTTTTATGTATATTTTAAGTGACACTTCAAGTTCTTTAACAAGTATTAAATTTATTTGCCGATCAAACCTTTAAATTTCAAACTTTGGTTATGGCTCAGTTTGGCATGACCATAAAAGAAAGTAGCAGTTTTCCATCAGGCTGACTGTACGAGTATGTCCAACCGAAAGCCTTAACGGGCATAAAGAAAATGAAGCATCAAAGAATTCTTTGGTCTTTTTTGCTTTGAGTGTGATACCTCTTTGCCTGATGTGACCTACGATGACGGAATTATTGTCATACCAAGGTGACATGGCTCCGCGCGTTAAAGATAAAGTTGTGTAGATCAGGTGATTTCCAAAATAACGATCCGCTGTAACCAGGTGGTAAAGGAGTCACCATACCGGTCTGACACGCAGTGGGATTGGGTTCGTTCTCCGGCCAGACAGACATCTGAATGATGAATTTAGATTTCTCTTCTGAGTCTGGGTTTTTGTGAGAAAATCCTAGTGTGGTGCTATGAGTGTAGAGAATCAAGCAACATCGGCCGGAGGTCGGATCAATGACTGCTAAAAGCAATTTTTTTTTTTGCGTTTCCCCGTGCTTCAAATGCCACATAGGATGTATGTGGCATTTATGGCAGTTATGACCCGTGTTCAACCGTGGAGCAATAAAGTGACTTAGAACCAACGTAACATGATGATGCATGAACAAGCCTGTTATAGGCTTTTTTATTCCTGATCTCAGTGAAATAATAATAGGGTAATTATTTTAAACCCATCCACTGTGACACATAACGACGTTACTAGTACGAAGAAGCGGTCGTAACAAACGTCGTTATCCTACATTTCAGGGTCAATAAACTGCGGGAACGTCGCGACTACGCGGCGGCGACGGAGACTCGGCGGCTCGCTTCTGCCCATTACTTGATCAAAGTAGACCCCAGACAAAAATCTGAATAACAAATAGTTAATAAATGTTCATGTACAATGAATTTCATTGTGTGCTATCAACGATCTGACCCAATCGCAAACTATCCTAATATGTTGGCGAACATCTCAATTCGTATGTACTATTATATTTATACAATAAAACAAAGGAAAATAGCTTTTACTAATCGAAAGTAATTGAATTAAACTCCTATTGTACTCTCCATCGCTAAATGTCGCAATAACAATGGGGTGTACAAATGTATTGCTTGGGGAGCAAAATACTCGGAGAATACTTTGCTGAGGCTATCAGCCTTCATGTTTTCTCGGCGATAAGAGCTCTCGGGCATACTGTAAGGGAACAGTTACACTTAAGAAGAGCATTATTGCTGTGGTCGCACTCAAGTCTCGTGAGCCCCGAGTGTCGGATTGAGGATGTCGTGTATGATATGGCAATAACGTTACCTAATCCGCCCACAAGCCGTACTACATGCCACATATAACATGGTATATGTTTTTTATGCCATAAAAGTAGCTATCGTACATACACCTAATATTAAGGGGTTAATC
>DWTU01000217.1:0-20257 GCA_018251515.1 Cecropterus confusis | reverse complement strand
AATGTTCATGTATAATTCTGATTATTAATTGTCGTTTCTTATTTCAGATAATTGCGCGACAAAAACTGATATGCAGTCACTGTAAGTTTTCTTTAACTTATTAACACAATAAATTAAACATATACCGCCATACCTATTTCTGCCTAATTACAGCAGTGTTATGTACTGCTGTGATCTGGTCTGATGGGTGTTGGGAAGGGAGATATACTTTTCCGAGGCATTCCATTTGTTCTTAGGGGTAGCAACGCATCTGTGGCTAACCTTTAGGCGAAACTTGGATTAGTCCAAGGGCGGCAGTAACCACTTACCATCAGGTGGGCTGCATTCTCGTTTGCTACTTTCATACTATTCTCATGTCATTTTCGTAATAATTTATCTAAATGATGAATAATTTGACAAGCATATATCTAGACTTCAGTTGAAGAAATATTTTATCTGATAAGTAATTTAACAAACCATTTTCTTTAATTTTGTTGCCAATTATCGTAAAACAGTGTCTTTGCTTTGCAGATCATCTACATATATCATCGCTGTGACAATTGCTGCCTACTGCTATGACACATCCACTGATCAATACTGCACTAAAATTTATTTGTTTAGTGTCATACGAGGGTGCGTTTTTAAGTCCGCGGAATGGCGGGGTTGGAGGGGGGATAGCGGGCTCGTTAAGGGCGGTACGTGTTAAATGACTCAAATAGTATAGATATAAATTTTTATCTAGACTTTTAATGCCTTAGGCTCAGAACTTTTCAGCCGCCCCTCGTATGTAGAAAAGGAAAAATAATTTTGACGTTGTATTTTCCCTCCTTGTCCTCATTCCGCAAACTTAAAAACGCCCCCTCGTAGTTATTATAAAGACTGAATAATAATAATAAAAATGGACAGAAACTTTTTTTACGTCTAGTCCTCGAGCCTTGAAAGTCCCTAATAAATAAACTCAATATTAATATCGCAAGGACATCATGTTGTCAGTTAGTAACATTCACACAATATGTTATAAAAAGACTATCACTCCGCCACATCCTTACTGAATACCACTTCCATATCGATAAATAATAAATTTATACATATCCATTTTATTTTGATTTGAACTTGCAAGCGAGTAATACGCGTTTTAATCATGCATTACATATTACTAACAGAATTCGAATCTAGTACAGAGACATCTTGTAAAATAATGGTATGTATTTATGCATTTACTTAAATATGTACTTTAGGCACAAAACAGTATCAATTTTGTGAGTCAAGATCTTTTTTCTTATCAGACAAGTAGCCTGCAGTCCACCTCATGGTAAGTATTTACCGCCGTCCATGGACATCTGTAAACAACTTCATATAGAACAAAGGTTCTAATTCTATCTGAAGTCAATTACAGATGCTTTGCCACTCCCGAGGACTAAGATGGTCGCCTCATATAAGTGAGCCTCATGTAGCTGCACAAGTACACACACCAAGAATTAGATTAAATTCTAGGATTTTCACTGCCCAGTAGAAGTGACCAATAGGTAAGCGTTGAATTGACTAACACGGGCAATAAACAGTTAAATCCAACTGTCTACTACATACTATCCACGATATAATACAAAACTTTAGACGGAGAAAACTGCTTTTTGTTGAAACGAAACTCTTAATACAAGGCAGTACGTTGTTATTGCAATAGAAGTATTAGTATGATTACACCTAGGCCTATTACCATAGTAATACAGCTTCTATTACATTTAACTAGAAGTAAAAATGATCCCTATGCATCACTGCAAGAGTAGGCAATAAACTCGCCGAGCGGCCTTAGCTAAGCTACTATTTCTTATTTTACTATGCTATTACACTAAATATTAACTCCTAAAACGTGGAAATGGGAAAGGGAAGCGCAATAGGGCTAAAACTTCTTGATTTCGTTTAATTAATGCGCGGGCGGCAGCGTACTGTTCGCGCCCGTCCGACCGAGCGCGCACATGTTGCAACCATGTTACAGTGTGTGTACTCATACTGTGACAGACTGACTTCACAGCGCGCCGTTTAGGTCCATTTGTATGAAAGTTAATACTGCATACTTTACTATACTGTGCCAATGGTATAACTTTAAGTGTGTCATGTTAACTAGTTGACGAATTCAATTAACCGACGACCAAAATTTAACAGCCTAGTTTATTCTCTACTCCTCCACTGCCCAGGCCAAATTGGTACAGGTTGCCATATTGTAAATGGCGTCCATTAAGTCAAAATACCATTAAGTATATTATTATTATTAAATTCTATGTTTTTAGAATCTACCTACTACAGACTTTGCTCATTTAGAAGAACATTTTAAAAAACTACAAATTGTCACCTGCTGCCTTGCAAATAACATATTTGAAGTAGATGTACCGGGTGTGCAGTTGCTAACCAAATTAAGCGAGAATCCTCTTAAGTAAGTATACTCAATTAGTGACCGACCGAAAGTTTCGGCTTCGACCTTACAATCTAGTTTTGGTTTCGGCCAAAAAATGGCCGAAATTTTCGGCCGTGCCTGAGCACGAGTTTTCATGAATTATTTTGCGTCAGGACCCTAGGTGGTATTCGGATAACAGATACATTACCAAATGGTTACATTACGCAAAAAATCATAGAACGACCTGATAACCTGTTTCCACATACATATGTATGATGCGCATAATTTTCCTTATTATAAAATTATCATTGTTAAAGACTAAAAAATAAAAAAGGGTTTAAAAACAGAAAAAAAGCTTTTGTAGCTACTAAACGAACTAAAAAATCGAAAATTATGACGATAAATGTTTTTTTTCTTATTACTCTATTTTGTTAACTCATATAAAGCTAGCTGAAGTACCCGTGCTTTAGTCCGGTTAGAAAATTAAATATTAACCTTGTATATGCCACCAAAAGTTCGCTATTTTTAGCGTTCTCTTTTTATTTAAAATGGAAATTCCATAGTCTAAAACTAAAAGGCGTAGTAACGACATTAAATTTGTCGCCATCTCTAAATAGAGAAAAATCTTCTTGGTTGGAAAATGGTTCTTGTTTGAGTGACACACAGACAGATTATTTTCGATATTTAATTCAGTTCGTTACAAAAATGTTTTTTTTCTCAGTTTTTTACAGTATCATTTTTTACTTATTTTTCAAGTTATTCTCAATTCTCGGAAGAAGATGCAAACGGGTCCCACCTCTAACGAACAAACTGCCACCAAGATATAGGCTAAAAAAAACTGAATATTCGCATTCGCTAATGTTAAAAAAATTATATTCGTTACATATCTAATGTTTATGTAAGTTTCGTTTTCGGCCAAAAATGAGGACCGGCCCGAAAGTTCGGTTCAGGTTTTGGCTCATCAAAAATCAGTTTCGATCGGTCACAGCAGCACGCAGCAAGCAGTACACAGTAATGCGTATTACTCATTACTGCGTACTGCTTGTTGATAAATTGTATCGTACCGATGTTTCATATTTAAATCTAAAAAAATCTTTTAGTTACAGAGTTCTTGGCCAATCAATGTCAATCGACCATACTGTTATCGGAGGAGGAACTGTTAAGATTCAAAAAATTGCTTGGACGTTAGGAAAAGAATAACAAAAAGTTTATTATGGAATGCATTTTAATAATAAATATTTCAGAAATAAATTTAATGTTGATCTATCGTTAACTCACTTTGACAGTCGCTTGGAACTCTGTCTGTAAATAATTCTGGAATCTGCAACAAAATAAAACTTATTTTAATAAGCTAACCGCAGTCGTTTATTTTTATTTGCTATATAAAATCTATTTGTTATACATATATACTATACACAAATATTTACTTAAACATTATTAAGAAACACGTATAAGAAATAAATAGAAAAGATACCTGTGGTGTATACGCCTCTACTCTATCTAATAAGGAATCCGAGTATCCAGGGGTGTAATACCTAAAACGAGTAAAAAGTTAAACAGTTACCGAGGAATTATAAATTTAGATTAGGTTTTATTAGATGTATAAATTATAAATTTTAATAGCTAATGTATACCTTACAATTTCCTCAGGGAAACAACTATTAATAATATTAATGTACTCTTTCAAGGAAGTCCCTGGAACTGTATCTATTTCCTGCACCCTTTTAAGAGCTCCCGTGGTAACAAATAATCTTCTAGCTCTCGCATCATTTGGTAGTATCTGAAACATTTATCAATATGTAAATTAATTTTACTTGGCTGTTTATTTGAAATGTACAAACGTAAAATGTTTCCGTTGGATGTCAAATGTCATGAATCCATTAAACGTCAAATCTGTCATTTGTTGTAAGTCATAACACGAAGGGTATGAAATAATTCAGAATAAATTGTAATAACGTTTTGGTACAATTTTCATTCATAGTAATAGTGTGAGAAGTGATGAGAACAATGATCTCATTTGCGTAAGAAAATAACTAAGAACAATGGGAGGACGTGGTAGGGGTCGCGGTTCTAACTTATCATTAACACACGACCAACTCCAAGCATTGGGCACGGGTCGAGGGGAAAACGTTCAAATTCTCACCCCACCGCCTTTATTCCCTAAACTTGAGACTAAACCTTTACCACTTAATTGCGATGCGGCCACTGACTACCTGTTAATTGTCAAAGATCAATTTATAGAATTTTTGCACGAATCACCGGCATACGTGAAGGCTAATACGCGAACAGACGGTATCGAAAGATATTCAGATAAATATAAAATTGCCTTGGATGCAAAAAAGGGTAAGGTACTGAATTGCGTGTGGGCCAACATGCCAACGGAGCTGAAACCTCAGGCACGGCGAGTCCAGACATCTACGCGGAAACGCAAACTCGACGAGCCGACAATTGTCAGACGTCTTCAATCACTCGAAAAGAAAGAATCGCTGGAGGGTTCCGCTGAGGATGTGGAGACGATTGAAGATGAAGACAATCCTAAGAATCCAGATGACAATGAGGAGGATTTAGAGGATGAACAGGAACAAGATGAAGAAGTTGATGATGGTACAGACTATGCAAACAACTATTTTGATAATGGTGAAGATTATGACGAGGAAGATGATAACCTTGATGATGGACCAGTTTATTAACTAAAATAGAACAATTTTTGTACTATTTTGAAGATATTTCTACTGCAGAGCCACCATTTAACTTAGTCCTCAGGGGTGGCGACACATTCTAGATTAACCTTGGGTAGGAATCATACTTCCGGAGGGTTGATTACACACATCTATTGACAGCAGTGGCCAGTTCCCATCTAGGAGAATATTCTCTTCTTCTACGTTATCAAAAACAAAATGTTATTTAAATAAATGTTGACTTATTGTTTGATTAATACATAGTACTTCATGTAATATGTTTTATAGGTAAACAACATCCTTCTACAATGAATATTAATAAATCAGTTTTTTAATTTACTTTGGTAAATTACTTGTACTATTACCTTGGCATATTGTGCTAATACATATTTCAATATACAAGCTGGTGCTGCGTGCAATAAGGGTTCTAGGGCAGGGCGATGTAGACAGCATTGTAAACATTGTTTCAGGGCACAAGACGCTCGTGCCCGAACCTCTCCAGATGATTTGGGATTTGTATATAGCTGTAAATAAGCTAATCATCAAAAATTTACAACTATGAACATGAAGAAATTACATAAAAGCTAGCAATATTGATTTAATCATTAAAATTTAAAAAATGGTACATAATGAGTTAAAAAGACCTATAGAGATGCGTTTCTCAAAGTTTTTAGGGATCCCATCCCTAAAATTTTATTTTGTGTAACATGAAGTTCATTAAATGGATATTTTACGGTTAATTTACACTATCTTTCTACAACACAAGATTTAATAGGTAGACATGGCAGAAGTCAGTTTGGTCCAAAGAATCAAACTACTTTCCCTTAGGAAACGATCTACAAAGAGTAACACTTTATAATATAATGAATAATATTATTTGAAAGCTAAAAACGTCTACCTGTAGTAATCTCGGGAAGGCATTCGCAACGGCAATAGCGAGACTGTGTTGTGGAGAGTGCTTTGCAATGTGGCCGATTGCCCACGCCGTTGCACATAGCTCTGCCTCTTCGGCGTCATCGTTTTGCAATATGCTCACCAATACTGGAATTGCCTGAAATTTAAAGAGGGAAAAGTATACATTGAAGATATGAATAAAATTAAAGTTTAGAAATAATTTTCAGCAGGTACGGTGACTGTTTTTTAGGTCAGACATAATTCAGTATCCAATATGATAACATATGATAAAAAAATAGTGTGTCAAAGACGTTAAGAATGGAGTTCTAAGCATTATTAATGTATAATTACACAGTACCTTCGATTCCACAACAGCCATTGCTAATTGGTCAGATTGCCCAGCGATGAAGCCGAGCGCCATACAGGCGGGCACTCGCGTACCGCTTGTGCTTTCACCTAACAACTCCACAAGAGGGCCACAACCACCTGTATTCACCACTAATTGCGCCAGCTAAAACAAAAAATATATTTTTAAATTTACTTAATTATGATCGAAATAAGTGCAAAGCTATCATTTTAACTTATTACGTTTTGTAAAACAATGGTAAAGATTTACAATAATAATAATATTAATTCCTGATTAATTTTATTTTTCTTCCAAATGCGAATAAAACTTGTTTACAAATATTACAGGCTATTAATAATCTTCTACTATATCTAACAACATAGTGTATCGTAAATACAACATAATAGTCATATTTATCGTCATCTGTGTCTCATCTTTTATACCTACTATCCCGTTACCTACTACAAAATAAAATACTACCTAGATAGGTACTAAACCAGCGGATACAAGTAAACTAACGTCTATAAAATGTTTAATAATATCCCGATTACAAGGCATGCCGTACGGGCACCAAATCGTTAACTAAAATCTACATAACATTTAGTTAATCTACGTACATAGGCACTTAACCAACGTATAACTAACATCTACAGAATGTTTGACGATATCCCGAAGCAGACAGGCGGCGGCGCGGCGCACGGGCGCGGCGTCGTGTCCGGCGTGCAGCAGCGCCGGCGGCAACGCGCCGCCCGCCACCGTCGCCTCCGCGAGCTCCACGCGCGCGCTCGCCACCGCGCCCAGTGCACATAGCGTGCTGCGCTGGATAATATATTTAACTTGTTGAGTTTTCTTTTATCAGATTGAAGCAGCAAACGAGCATGCAGTCCACCTGATAGTAAGTGGTAACCGCCGCCCATGACATCTGTAAGCAACGTCATAGAGAATAATATATAGTTTCTAGCTGAAGTCGACCACAGATGCGTTGCTACTCCCGAGGACTAAGATTGTCGCCTCATATATAAGTGACCCGGCAACCACACCCTTCCAACGAAACCCAAGAACTGTTTCACGCTAGAAATAGGTGTGGCGGTGGTACCTCCCCAGTCGAATACGACTGGTTCTACCACCTGTCAAATCTGTCTGTGAGTTCACATCTATACGGGTTTACTTAAATGTTAACCTCACGGCTTGAAGAATTAATTGAGAAGATACCCCTATTATACGCACCAAAACCCATGAGCTAGCAAACTAGATGGTAGAACGAGTATGAGTTGGGTTGAGGTACCGGTCGACATTAAATAAAATTTTATACACAAATCTTACTTTTAATTTGGGATCCTGATTTTCCAATCCTTTGACCAAATGACAAATGGCTCCCGCGTCCACGACCGCCTCAGGCTTGTGTTGAGCCAAATCTACCAGAGCTCCAGCTGCAATCTGTAAATATACATAATCTTTTCTTCCCCCTCCTCCTCCTTATAATAATTCCTCGATAAATCTTCTTGGTATTTTCTCGGATAATAAAGCAAATTATTTTTTAATAAAATCGCATTTTATTATCTAAATATGTTTTATAAACGTTTCGCTGATTACTTAGATTATTTTATCAACAAACATACTTGCTTCAAGCTCATTTCCGGCTCCTGAAAGGCTAACACCAATAAGGGTAGAGTTCCGGCATCCACCACTAATCCTGCTAAGTGTTCACTATGTTTTCCAATGTAACCTAAAGCCCAAGCGGCATTTTCTTTAACCTGTAATAAATAGGTATAATTTTTAGAAACAAAGGAAATTTTCATATACATAGATAGCCATTAGAACTACATGTTTCAATTTTTTAACGGTTATCTAAAACGGCATAATTGTAACAATACACCGTATTATTGTCTTACCTGTGTATCAAAGTCTTCAAGACATGAAACAATATGCTCTAATGCCCCCATACGAATAACCGCTGAAGCCAGTTCTTCGTTATGTCTGTCCATTTAATAAAATAAATTTAATTAACCCTGCATCACACGTACGAGTAATTGTACATTTTAACGTGATGCGAATACAATATCGCATAACTTATTTATTAAATTGGCACTTACTTCGCAACCGCTCTCATTAAATACAACGTTGATCGTTTGTAATAAACCTGAAAATATAATATACTATTTAATGAATAAATTATTTTAAACTTTACTGGATGGTAGAACCAGTATAGTTCGACTGGGGAAGCTCCACGGTCACACATGTTTCTAGCGAGAAGCAGTCCTTGCGTTTCGGCGGAAGGGTGTGGTTGCACTTATATATGAGGCGGAAATCTTAGTCCTCGGAAGTAGCAACGCATCTGTGCTCGACTTTAGATAGAACCCCTGTTCTATATGAAGTTGCTTACGGACGTCCATGGGCGGTAGTAACCATTTACCAACAAGAGGACTGCATGCTCGTTTGCTACTTAAGTTTATAAAAAAAGACATAATTTCGAACAACCACCTACAGCACAATCGTGGAAAAAACCTTACGTTATACTTGTTTAAATTGTCCAAAGTGATGGTGACCATGCCACTATTGAGGATCTGCTTCGCGATCCCTTCGTCGTGCTCGGCCAGCCGCGCCACTGCTACCACCGCACACTGCCGCACGGTGCTACAAGAATCGGAGAGGAGCGGCCGTAACAGATCTACAATGACAATCGTATTTTTAATTTAATGTGCACGTTATGTATATTATGGCACACTAAGATTGAGAATGAACCTACCTAGTATTAACGACTTGTCAAGAGATATGTACGTAAAGCCAATAGGTAACATCCGAAGGTACCTATAACTTTATTAGTTATATTGTTTTCACGTTATTCCTAATTACATAATAAGTTCAGATGTACCTAGAACGCCAGCACTCTCGAGGCATTTGACATTAGTGGCTCTTGTAGCCAGTTCAGCCATCGTCTGGACGAAAACCAAGCGTGCTTTTTGGTATGTTTCAAAGACTGAAATAGCAAAGAGAAATGAATTATTGACTCAGACTTAATTTTACGAAAATTAATGCAATTATTATGATTAGTATAACTACTACTACTCTGCAAAATAAATTGCAATAGTATAATATTTTTGGCACATCATTTAAAACATCCCAATATGTGCTAATTATATTTTAAGGTGTGCAAAATCTGAGCAGACGAAAAATGTGTCTAATACATTTTAATTTCCTTTTTTATGAGTAGGTAATTCATTTGGACAATACATTGCATATGTAGTCAAATACGTACCTAGCTGAATATTCCGTGGACTGCTCATAGAATGACTCATTGTGATAAATGTCTTCTTAACGCAAACTGCTCGTTAAATAAGAATTGTATATGCTATTAGAAATCAAAGAGTATATCACTACGTTTTTAAATGAACTCAAAATGTCACTCGACATTTACAGTAATTTATTTTTCATGATCCCCTTCCAGCCAGATTTTGTGCTTTGTACGGAGTTTATATTCATTCAAATTTGGTCCTCAAGGTAAGGTAAGGAAACCTACTCAGGACCTATCTGATCCTATCTGGGGTTGAATATATTACGTATATAATATTACGTGACGTTGTCTAGGATCTTTTTTTTAATTATTATACTGAAGTAGTAAACGACCATACAGTCCACCTGATGGTAAGTGTTTACTGCCGCCCATGGACATGCGTAAGCAATTTCATATAGAATGCGTTGCTAGTCCCGAGAACTAAGATGTTCGCCTCATATATAAGTGAGCCGGCAACCACACCCTTCCCCCGAAACGCAAGAACTGCTTCATGCTAGAAATAGGTGTGGCGGTGGTACGGCCCCGGTCAAACTACACTGGTTCCAGCTTTTTGTAATTGTTAACTATGATAGGGTTTTATTAAATCTTATACGAGAGGTAAATGACTTAAGTAATGAAAATCAAGCAATCCTATTCATGAATTTGACATAAGTATAGCTTTACTCCCACGCACATCTCTGGAGGGAAAGCACCCTAATACACACACCTACACTTGACTTAATTTGCATTATTAGAGTCAGCTGACTTAACGTTGCATCCTATCTAAGTGTAAAATCCCTGGTTCCGTGTATCTTAGCTATCATTTGCTCCGCTGGTCCCGATACAACACTTACATCTTACATCCTAGCATGCATCCTAGCATAAACTTAGGTAAAATCATTTTATATCGTATATTTAATGTGTAGGTAAGTTTGATCGACGGACGAGAAATAGGCCAGTTACCAACCGGATTTCTAAAATTACTATTTCAATTTTAGCTATACATTTGAATATACATTACAAAAGAATAAAATACTAATATCCATACCTAATTGAGCAGGTAAGACTGGCCGATAAAATTAAACTTCGGAGAATATATTTTTATGTTAATACATAAGTAGGTAGGTACCTACGTAGGTTTTTAGTGTAATCGATATTGCAATATTTAACTTAGTTTCTACTTATTTATATTCGGTTATTTATAACCTGATGAATAAAATATCGTTAGATATTTTCCGAACAATAAATGGCTTTATGTGTTTAGTATTTAACACATCGCTGCCAAGTGCAAGTGCTTACTTAGGTGCCTATAATATGAATATATTTCAATTAAAATAATCGTCGCGACCAATCCAAAGATGCCATTCATATTCAGCAAGTGCGGTTTTAGAACCACCTACATAGATTATGAAATATTGCAACTACGATTCAGGGAAAATATATATATTGTTCGTCGCTTCACGCATCTTGTCCTGCCAATGAGATCAATGCACGACATTGCTTTATTACAGACGTGCGCCGGCGCAGAGCCCGTGCAAGCAGCGTGAAGGCCATGTGCCGACCGACGTCACGTATTTCCACTACACGCAGCTTACTTGCACGCCGCACACATACAAACATTACTAACCATTGTGAACCACGCCGGCTTGCTTACCTGGCAAAGTTCACTCACATGAATACAACCTGTCGCGGCCGCTACCGGCTCCGTGTACTTCGGCAAACATTGTTATATTTATCAATTGATTAATTATTTTTATTACCAATAAATAAAAAATGGTCTCAGCCATTCGCCGGTGAATATTTAACTAGGAAGTGTTAGTGTTTACGACAAAATGCCGTACATCATGGTCATGGGTAGCCTGAGTGCGCCGCACCTCTCCAAGGACGAAGGCGCGACTGTGTACGGACTTAAAAGTGAAGAAAGAGCGGCTTTAGTCAGGGTAAGTTATTAAATTCACAAATAATTTCTTCATATGAAACTTTCACCTAAATACATGTTAATGGCCATCATAATGGTTTTTGCTCAGCAATATCTAAATAATGGTTTCAAGTGTTAACTATACTTTATTAACGTGATAGAACTCTTCCAAGAAATCAGTTCTGGTGCGTAAATAAAGATAAAAGAATCAATACCTACTTTAATATGTATATGTAGGTATATAAGAATATTCATTAGCGAATTAGATAACCTACAGATTCTTTGGTGTCGCTTGCTAATCAACGAGTTTTTACTAGCTATAAAAAGAGCTACCTATAAGTTTTTTCTTCATTTATTATGTCTTACATTTTTTGTCTTTAGGTTACTGAATTTCCGTTCCAAGTTTAAAAAATATGGTTCAATTTCAGTGTATATTACTTTATATTTCAGCAAAAGTTTATTGAACCAATTTACCTTCTAAGAGTATACAGGTACCTACATACATTATAAAAATAACACCTGCTAATCTTTCATTCACCCAAGGCTGAGTGGCTGAATATGAAATAAAGCCTTAAGTTTGTTCTACTGTTACTTGTATATTTTATACAATAAATAAATATCGGATTGGAAAAATCGGATCCCGGTTCCCGACAATAAATTTCATGAAACAAATGGTTTCATGAAAATCCATTGCATAGCGTCGATTGCATTGTTAAATGCTTAAACAAAAAAGAACACCCATAAATTTCGGCCGATCTCGATTACAACAATTGAAAAATCAGTAAAATATACAGGTAATTAATATTAATAAAAAAAAATGATATATTTTGTTCATAAAATATTTTTTTATATTATTAAGTTTAATATGAATCTAAATATTTTTTTTGTGATAAAAATAACAAATTAACGAAAAATATATTATAGTAAGGCAAGTTGTTCGAAATTATATGCATATCGGACTATAGATATAACAAGATTTCTAGAAATAAAGCCTTCACAAAGTTCAACTTCAAAAGATCACTTAGGGCCCAAAGTACAGATTTGTATTAGCCCATTAGGTATCCAAAGTAAAATGTCACCTTATCAGAAAACATCTGAAAATGAATGAAAACGCTAAAAAATTTATTTATATAATAAATTAAAAAATGATTTCAGAAAAAGTAGATAAGTAAATATTTCACAATTAGTGTTCCAAACATACCCCAAAAGATTTTACAAAAATCCATTAAGGGCCTGCATTTCAATGTATAAACCATACGGAACTCCATTAACAACGTCAATACATATTCAAATAATAACTACACTGAATGATCAGACATGTGACATGGCACGTAATTAGATTGTATTGTAAGATCTTTATAAAAACTTCATATGTAATCCATAAACAACACTTAAATAGCAGGAAAATTAATTAAAAATAACAATGTGCTGCTCATTGTGACAAGTTTATAATTAATTAGTACTCTACCCATTAAGCGTAACGATCACAATCACAAATCCATCGTGAAGGGTATTGGGTTTTGGATATTTAACAGTTAAGTTAGTTCTTCTCCGTGTTTGCGTCTTCATTATAACACAAATACCACTGGTAGGTATACTGTGAGTGTTCTGGTTTGAAAAGCCGTACTCTGACATATTAGGTTCGACATGGACATGGACATGGCTCTGGATTTTAGCTTAAGTATATTTGACTGGAGCCGGCATCAGGTAGAATGTCTTCTATCTATTAAATTTGACATTATGAAAGAGTTATAGATAGTACACTGGTACATGGCCGTCGCCTTTGTACAACGCTTCATATATCAGTTGATATGTGAGCCCCTCTGACTTATCGGCTGGCGACGCCCATGCATTGAAAATGGTCATTCACATAGTTAAGTAGAAACCTATTGACATTCTGAGTAATAGCAATAATTCCTATCATTTCAGGAGCTCAACTCATCCTTCGGAATGGCGATAGCGACATCTTCAGATCAGGAGCGAACGGTGCGCGTGACGCAGAAAGGTTTAACGCTCGTCGTAGTGAACAGAGTGCACGGGTTGTTCGGCTACGACGTGGTGTCACACGCGATGGCGATGACCAACGCCAATCGGGAACTCTGCTCGTTCACTATGTACAAGAAGAGCAACTCGCACGGCCACCACGGCCACGCCAGCTCGCATAAAGGACACACACACGGTGGCGTGGTCACGCTTTGATGGATAGATTTAAAACGATAGATACGTCTGAAACTCGGGCGAAGTAGGACCGCCCCAGGTGGCAAGGCAAGAAACGTCCAATACGTCACAACCAAATATCTAATGACAAATAACTAGAGTCACCAAAAGTAACACCAGTGTCTCGAACACGTCAAAAAGGCATGTAAAATTGCAAGCGAGATGAAAGATCACTCGTTGAATTAACAATCATAGATGGATTTAATAACATCAGTGACTGGCTTTTTAATTTTGATTTTATGTCGACCCTTCTTACTTCAGAAAATTATGATTGGTGTACAAATATAGCCTTCAGTTAAGGGCACATCCTTTGATTTCTGTAGAGCAGTGACGTCACACGTGTCGTAGTAGGATTGTTATTTACAAAATTATAGTGTTTAATTTTATTATTATAATTACAAGTATCCATGGCTGATGATCAGATTGTAACTGATATATCCATTTACTTTTTAATAATAATACATTTTTATCTACAGGATATTATGCAAAGTTGATTAACATGAATGCATTTATTTTTTATTATTATGAAAATAAATTTAAATTTTCGTATAAGTTTCGAAGATTTTTTTTAATGTTCTCGCTATATTTTCATTGGCAATTAAGCGTGGTACATTCAACCAAATTGTGAAATTAGAACAAGGAAGTAACATAGACATTAACTAAAAAAAAAGTTGACTTTGCTATATTACTGTATATATGATGAAATCTTCACAAATATTATTTTGTTTAAAAAGTGAATGGGCATAGTAATAACGGTCGGATCACGTATAACAGTATTCCTCGAGTATAAAAATGTTTTTGTTATTTACACAGTGCCACTTTTGTATAAACAGGGTTACACTATTATATAAATAAATTATTATATTGTATAACATGTACTCATTATATTTATTTCGATATAAAAGTGCATAATTAAATAATACAAATAAACTTTCAGTCTTACTATTTACATATACATAGGTAGGTATTGAGTTATTCATATTTCTAAATAATTTTCATATTTTTCTGTCAGCGGGACTAGAAATTTATAACATTTACAGTTCAATATCATATTGCACTCATTGTGTCCCAAACTTTATTCATTATTCTTTACAGATTTGGATCCAATATGACTTGAAATGTTTTTTTAAAAGAATGTAAATGAAAATATAATATCATCGTTTTGACCATGGTCTGCAGTTGAATATTATGGTAGCTAATTTATTAATACAGCATACCACTTGCGGATCCAGGATTTACGTTTGGAAGAGGGCTTGAGACTGGCAAGAAGATGCAGATAAAGCCAGAGAAATGTAGGTAATTTAAAAATTTGATAGCGAAAAGACAAAAGAAGCATTTAGACTGCAAGGAGGGGTGTGTTCCCTCCCCTCTAAATCCGCCAGTGATGGCACGATACGGCTATAAAAATCGAAAACGTCATTCAGAGTTACGCTTGAGAACAATTATTATAATGATTATTGTCTTTAATTACAGCATTGCGTGTTCAATTAAATAGGAAAAGTTAACCTTTATCGCTCCAAGCATTTAAACAATTACCTCAGTAATTTTAATTTTATAAATTACCTAGCAAACCCGCGCCCACTTTATTGGGTATTAACATTTTTTTTTGGTGTGATTCTTAGTACTAAATGTTAGGGTTTAATACGGAACTGCCAAAAGGATGGTTATTTTTTTATCGCGTATGTATATATGTATCTATTTGCATGCCAATTTGGCGAAACATGTACGTACGTACGACTCAACAAGTTTCTTGTAAAAAATTGATTCTAAGTTGGCGTTTTAATCGAGGTTCGAGGTTCGAAACCTAGGCATGCCCTATGTGTATTGATAGCTGGCTTTGCACCGCGGTTTCATTTGAATCGTTCTAATATTATATAGCAGAAGAATTTGTTCGTTTGGTTGAACGCGCTAATCTCGGAAACTACTGGTTTGAATTTTTTTTTGTGTACACAGTCCATTTATTGAGGAAGGCTAGTCTATATAACATCACGATATGTTTGTTTGTTTTTTCCTATGTAGTAGCGAGTGAAACCTCGAGGCACAGCTAGTTAAAAATAAAATGTCTGCACAGTCTGCGCTCACCAAGTAATCAACATTTTACCTATTTAACGCCCTTAGCATTGGAATATCAAAATATCCTTTCTCAGCAAGTGTCTACAACGTGACATATATCTACTCCCCAAATTTTCTGGTTCCAGCTTAATTATTTTATTCTATGTGATGAAGTAACTATCCTTTCATTTATCCTTTAATTCAGGTGGACCGATGACCTAAAGAAGACCGGGAAGCCGTTGGATTTAGAAGACAGGACTATCTGCAGTAGCACCATTTAGGGGGATTTATGTCCAGCTGTGGACCTCGAAAGGCATGATGAATGGCGTACCCTTTCGTTTTTATACAAGGATTAACTATTAAAAAAGGCTTTCTACACTCATAGCCCCACAGTAGCATTTTCTCCTGTATCGTGGGTGCCATGGACACACAAAGACGAATACACAAACTCCCAGACCCAGAACTGAAATCTAAACTCATCATTCAGATGTCTGTCTGGCCGGGATCGAACCCGGGACCCACTGCGTGTCAGACCAGTATGGTGACCGCTCCACCACGTGGGTCGTCAAACTATATATTAATATATAGTACACCGTTTCGTACGTTTAGAGTGTTCCTTCCACTTATCGCGGTGATACACATACATACACACATATATATCGTTATTTACATATTTAGAATGCAGATTTATCGAAGTTATGTTTCATTGCGAGTGTAAACGTTGTTAAGAATCGTTATAGCGATTACGCTATAACTCCCATGTAAAACAAAGGTACCTAGTGTATCTACACTTCTATCTAGATAGACATTAGATAATTCTACAGGTTAAACTATGTAATTTGTACATACAGACAAGACAATATGACGTAGCCCGGCGCGTGCGTCACGGCACAAGTGGGTCACGAAACGAACACATTAAATAGAATGATTGCGTTGTGGGCTATATTTTTTTAAATATCAAAGCCACGGGCTTTGATATTGCAATCTACTAAGTTTGTCCCCCGGCTCCGCCCGCTACGGTCTTTTAGCACGGTGAAAAGTAACCAAGGTATTTTTCCAGGCTATAAAGTATCTGTCTGCGAAAATTTTATCCAAATCCAGTCAGTAGTTTTTGAACGGAAGAGTAACAAACACATATATCCTCACAATCTGTCACAATCATAATATTAGTAAAACATAAACGCTTTCAACACTCATAGTCCCACAGTTGGATCTTCCCCTGCGTCGTAGGTGCCACGGACACACAAAGACGAATACACAAACACCCAGACCTAGAACAGAAATCTAAATTCATTATTCAGATGTCTGTCTGGCCGGGGATCGAACCCGGAACCCACTGCGCGTCAGTCCGGTATGGTGACCGCTGCGCCACGCGGGTCGTCCGAATAATTATATCATGTAATCACTAAATAATTATATCATTGATACTTATATGCTTGCGTTGCGTACTGAGTGTAAACTTGAAGGCAATTCACGAAGTAGAAATTATACAATTTTAGGAACGTAAAACAACTTCAAATATATTTAGTAGTAGGTAATAAAAGTTTTAGTTACGCCGCACATTCCCAATATGTGTAAGTATGTGGATACGTTTATTTTTCACATACGGATTTAGTTTTCGTTTCGATCGAGTGCAAGCAGTCAGTGCCGTGATTTGACGTGATATTTCACGTTCCCATTCGCTGCTCGATTTCCAACCAGTAAAAACCGTTCATACCTATATATATATCCTGTTATTCGCCAACAGTGGGCTACTTGTGAGTGGATCAGTTTTATGATTACTATACCTCATCTCAACTTCATAATAAATCTGCCTTCGCAGTTACATTGTAGAATATAACTTGTTAAGTCTAATTAAGTCTGTAGAAACGCATCGTAAAGATTTATGGAGATACGAGTATCAATAATTCATAGAAATTTGTTCACACGTTGTATCTTTTTGTAAAATTATCTTTTAAGTTAACAGACAATAGTATATGCTAACTTAAAAGGCAATAATTTTTGTACATGTGCAGCATTTAAACTTTTATAATGTTAAGGAAAAAGAGAAGAAAGTTGAAAAGATAGATAGAAGAATAATCAAAAATAAACTTTACAATGTTCATAACCTATTCCTCGATCAGGCTAGAATGTTGTCCATTTGTAAAGGTACACGTGTATATGACCGTTGATCACTCATTGTCCTTCATGTACCTACTGTTATATTTTTACTGGCATTAGCTGTTATTACGTCTGTAATCAATCCCAAAAATAGGATTGCAGTTCTATTTGTGGTCGCCATAGATACTTGTACTTTTAGAGATTAAGTTGTAAGGCCTTTAGTAAGTGAATGCTATTAGAATAATAGAAAGAGTGCCACCGCTGTAGAAAAGTGCAATCACCTTTAGTGTCCCATCGAAGAGCTTCTAGAATAAGATGATTTGCAAGGTTTCCTTTAGTATACATATGAATTAGATTAGTGTTTCACGATATGAAACCATTTTGCATAAATTTAATCTCAGGACCTATTCGTTTTCATTAACATATAAAAAACGGTTCAAATTGTTATTTCATCATTTGTGGAATTCATCATTACTTGTGGAATATCTACAGAACATTAAAATTTAATTGGAAGTAAATTTTCATTACACTTTTATTATTCTACTAATCTAAGCCCCCGGCAGACCCTCCTGGGTGCTACTTCCTAGCACCCAGTTGTACGAAAAAATGAAGCTATAAAAACATTAAAGCGTCTTTGGTATGAATTTTAAATCCGTCTTTACGATGCAACAGACATATTTCATGATCTTCAATTAGTACGAATTGTTATTAGGTTTTGTAATGCATTTTATAGCTTGTTGTGTACCTATTTTATACCTAGAAAATGTTTCTCGTCACTGTTATCTTTACAATTTTGTTATATAAGTTACTATTAAATTCCATTATCCAAAAGCATCACGCAAAATCAATCGAACTTTGAATCGTTTATGAAATAAAATAGACAAGAAAATAATTATTAATGACAGTAAAATTACCGCAGATAAAGTCGCGGATGCATATAACGAGCTATGACGGAACTGGCCATTTCGTTCTGAAGCAATCATAATGAGATGAATAATGGTTTTTTCTATCGCCGCGTGTCAGTTCAACGTACATGTTGGTTATTATTCGAAGCTATTAATAGACGATCAGGGGCCATCTAACAGCCGTATGACTGCCGTGCAAACCGAAACGAATTGATTCATCTGACAACCATACAGCTAGCGCGTTGTTATTGTAAATCCATATGTGGCTGCCATATTTTGAAAATTCCTTCCTCACATTACACCAGATAACCAAGCGGTCAACGCTTGGTTCAATTTGAAGTCAAATAAATATGATTTTTTGAATTGAAACTTCTTTAGAATCGTCGTGATTTGTAACTTGATGAGCCGAAGTGTTGTTGGCGCTACAACTAGATGGCGTTGTACCAATTTCTGAATTACGCATAATTATTTAAAAAAAGTAAACAAGAACGCAATACATCCTAAATACTATAAAAGTTGTAACGTAAAACCAATCGAAAGTGTAATTATAATTAAGCCACGACAGGTAATTATTTAAAAGTGTAATAGAGCAACTCATTCACTATCGTGAACTGATTAGGAAATCGATACCAAAGATTTTGGCTATAGATAAATCTTTCATATCACTTCGTTGCAAATAAATTCAGCCATAAAATTTTGTTGTACATATTTTTGTTTTATGACTCACGATGTCGGCTCTCCCACATTATAAAAACGTTATGCAGAGTCGATTTATTTTGGATGAATTAAGATATATGATAATGGCACACATAAATCTTGTCGTTAAATGGCAAAGGCATTGAGAGAGGGTACATCCCATTCGATATACTAATACAGGAAGCAGCGTCCGTATCCATAAGTTTTTTTTTAAATAAATCTTTGGATTGTTTGTTAGACCTAAACAACTGTACTACCTACATACATGAATAAATATATTTGTATTTGTTATTAGTCGCTTTGCGTATGTTTCACTAAATAGATTTGTCATGTTTTGCATTATGTCTTTAGAATTTTTGAGTTTTGAGTTCCAAGTGTGTTCAAAGTGATAGCATAAAAGTTAGAAATCGATATCCGGATCGGGGAGTACGAGGTTTAAACCCCATGTACCCACGCTCCATTAAATTTTCAAAGTTGTTTTGTGTATGATTAATTATGAATTATATCTTTTACGCATGTGCGTATAAGGTTTTGTAGTAGCATGTAGCTTTGTCTTATGTAACGTTAATAGAACGTTATGAGAAAACCTATAGAGCTCCAAGTTTCTATGCAATAAGTTACTAATTCTGTGTTCTTACTACTAAGTATACCAATTCGCACTTCGCTGGCGTGGTGACTCTCTCACTGTTACTCTCTTTCACTCTATTAAATGAAAAGAAATGTCTTTATTTTTGTATAATAATAATAATAATAATAATTCTTTATTCAGTCAATTTTTGGGTTACATGTGTTTGGATTATATGTATAACATT
>DWTU01000216.1:0-20260 GCA_018251515.1 Cecropterus confusis | reverse complement strand
TAACTTCTAATACGCACATAATTTTAGAAAAATCAGTGGTGCCTGGGATTCGAACCTCGGTACCCTCGAT
Organism: Cecropterus confusis; assembly: GCA_018251515.1. Classification (NCBI taxonomy): domain Eukaryota; kingdom Metazoa; phylum Arthropoda; class Insecta; order Lepidoptera; family Hesperiidae; genus Cecropterus; species Cecropterus confusis. The sequence goes on along the minus strand of DWTU01000216.1, from coordinate 20,190 downwards.
TGAGAGGCCGAGTTTCAACCATGCGGCTATCACTGCTCTATCACATCTGTATCTTTCAATTTTCAGCTTTTCACATCTGTATCTGTGCAACTTGACGACCAATGTGCCGGCGCCTGGAGCGGCCGGTTTATGAAAGTATTATTCAAGTAGGTGTATTAGACGATATTTGGTGGACCGAGGTTCAACCTTCCGCGGTCCGGATAAGGACCGCGGTCCGCCTCATACCGACCGTTGATCTAGGTCATAAAATATTCGTGTGCCAAATTTCAACGAAATCCGACCAGTAGGCTTTGCGTAAAAGACTAACATACATCCTCGTAAACTTTCGCAATTATAATATTAGTAAGATTGAGTCCATCTATAAAATACAATCCTTGATTCCTTACAATGTATACTTTGAATACAATTCAATGAAGTCACTCGACATTGAGTTAGATTATAATAAGGCTGCAGGTAAATTTAGCCACCTTTTACGATCGTTTCGCATTCTAAAGCTAAATTCAACTTTAGCGCTTTACAAATCAAACGCAGTATTATTCGAAACCACTTTTTAGCTAAAATGTCATGGTTAACTAGATATTTTCAAATATAGGCCAATACATAAAATACTGTAGGTATACATACTGTAGTGTGTAGTATACTATAGAGAATTATTTAGATAAGATTACAAATCCGGAACGCGAATGCGTATGGGAACTGTAAATCGATATGGACGAATAAAATTTAAATGTCTGTTGGCAATTTTACGGTTAGACATTAAATACTTGCATATTTTATTTACTTACGAACAAATGAAAAACTATCTGTGTGTCTGTCTTAACTTATTTACTCAAATAAAAGTTGCAGATATAGCTCTCAAAACTGAAGCTGCAATGTGTCGGCTCCCTGATCCTGGAAGGAAAGGAAGATCCTGGAGAGGCATCCTTAAAACATCATTAGTCATGATGTCATCGATCGATGTTAGAGTCGATCATTTAATGACGAAGGTCAGACGTTACTACACCAATCGATCGATGTCCTCGATCGTAGTCAGTCGATTGGTGGTACCGTGACACGGTAGATGCTCCACGGACACTAGTCGATAAAACAATTACCGACGATCTGTCGATGATTAAATCACCAGCGAACTACGAAAAAGTTTGCCATAGATCGCTTTCTGCAACGATAATGTTTTAAAATATTTTTCATGTCGACTGATCCTTTCTTACGTCACTCGATGGCATCGATCGATTGGTATGTGGGCACTGGACACCCTTCCAGGGCCTTCTCTGACTATGTAAACTTATGGCCTGAAGAAGTGAAAGGATAATAGTAAGATAATAATAGTTTAATGCAGACTGCATTCTGACAAGAAGTGGTTAATCTGCCCATGAATATTTGTAATCAACTGTTTATGCAATCACTGAGGGCTAAGTTGGAAAGTATCCTACACTTAGTCACTTCATTATCACCTCCTTTAAACCTTCACATTTTTTTTTTTTATAGAATGGAAGTAGCAAACGAGCATGCAGCCCACCTGATGATAAGTGGCTACTGCCGCCCATGGACATCCGTAATCAACCCTAGGTAAGATCAAAGTCTCACCTAAGCCACAGTTGCATTGCTACCCCTGAGGACTAAAATGGAATACCTCGGAAAAGTATGTCTCCCTCACCACACCCTTCAGACCAGAATACACTGCGCATAACACTGCCGTTATTAGGCAGAAATAACCCTGCTGTTATAAGGTAGGCATAGTTTTGACGTTGGCGCCTCAGAAGAGCCACAAAGAGTTTTACTTTTGCGATTCCTACTTCGTACAAATACATAAGTAATGTTCATTCATCCACACGCAGTAAATTAATGTATGTATCAGTTTGCTCAGCATAACTCGAACAACCGGTACCGTTCTTCGATCTTATCAGTTAGCGGATATAAATTCAAAAATTTGATTTTATCTTACTTTTAATTATTTTGATAATTACACGTAAACAATGTCCATTGGGAATGTGACTGTGTAACTGATTATGATAATATTTTATTGTCAGACGTACAACTTGTACATATACACAGAAATTATTTAAGTATCGAATGCCTCATCACTTTAGGTTGCATAATAAGCCACAAACGTAAATTTTAATTTTAAATCGAGCATATATATAGCTTTAATGTTGATGTTTGGTAACAAAAAATGTTAAATATTGAAGTTCGGTAGGCGAAAATTGGATTGATTGATCATGCAAATATAATATGCAATGGCTAATATCACTATTACCCATTATTCATATAATCAACTACTTACTTGACTTAAAGATAGTTAAGATAAGTAAGGCGCAGCGCATTTCAAATTTAGATAAAATTTCAGATAAAAAATAATCAACCGAGGTCAAAACCGGGTCCAAAGGCTAGTGTTATGTAAATACCGTTGCAAAGTTGCAGACGTTGATAGCATAGGTATTTCGTGGCGTGCGGAATCTGTTGCTAGGCGAGTGCGGTGGCGGCAGTGACAAGAGCCAGCGTGAGCGGTAGCGGGCGCGATTTTCACGAACTACTACAGGGCCACTACATCTATGTATGCCTAATGATAGCAGTGCTAAGCGTTTCTGTGGTCTCGTTTAATGGGCGTGGTAAGATAGACATACTTATCCGCGGTTTCCAAATTTGTCCTCTAGGGTAATAACGCATCTATGATCGACCTCAGGTAGGATTCTCATCTTGTCCCTGTAGTATCGGGACCAAAATAGGCCTACGGTATCCCCTGTCTGTCGTAAGAGGCGACTAAAAGGGGGCTTTCTGGGTTGCGGGTGGCAACAATGGGAGCTCGAAATATTCAGGCAAGCGACCATGTGAAGGACGGTGACATGTGTGGTCGCATGCCATCGTAAACACCAGGAGATATGGTAAGCGCTAATGCTCACCAGGAAAGAGCCAGAAAGGGGCATTGCGCTTGGTGGACTCCGGTTGCGTTCCGTTGGAGATCCCGGAGTCCTCCACACAGCGCTGAGGGCGGCCACCGAGGTTTTTTTGTGCGGTAAAAATCTCACATAACCCGGCGTCGGGTACCTTTTGAAGGTTTCCCGTTCGAAAACAAAAAAGGGACTCTCATCTTATCTGGGGTTGATTACAGGTGTCTTAAGCGACATCTCAAAGACAAGAGGTTATCGTGGCTATTTAAATTAAGATGGAAAGTGCATGTCATGTAAGTAGAAAGTTTTATCCAAATTTTAGCGATTGCAATAAGAGAGCGTCCATTAATGAGATGTATTATCCCAATTTTACTTGAATTTTTTGCAGAAAAAATAGTTACGTGACATTAAGCCAAGAACCACCTTCCTTTGCGTAAGATTTCATGGGATTCGACCCTCCCCTCTCCCCCTTAAATGTCACAGATAATTAATAGATGCCTCCTAATCAACTACGAATTTACAACTTTATATCATACTAGTATGAGTTACTTAGATAATACGATTAAAGTAATAGACAAATTAGGTTCCCGATAATTATTAATTCCGCTAACACTGCCACCACGCTACACATTTCAAATTTGCAGATAAGAGAAATCTGCCAAGGCCACCGACTTATCGCTACAATTTCATACTATGACCACACACATTAAGGCCCTAGTTGTACTACATACGACTTTATTAATATAAAAAATGGCGTCTTTACACTGACGAGATAAAGTTGAGAACCGGGTGATTTTTGATACGTGTAATACGATAGACGTGTACGTGTTATCTAAATAATGCCGTTGTTCTCAAACTTACATATTTCCTTTGCCGCGCATTTTGTAAATCACTTATTTCATAATGCCCGTGATATTTTTAAACTTTATAACTTCTTCAAAATCGTCAAAAAATATTTATTCCATACGAATAATAAAAAACCAAATAAGTAAATTCGATGTGGTCGTTTTATAATATATGTAGTGTGTCCGTTAAACCGTTTAAGAGAATTACGACTACAACACCGAAGTTTTTCCTATACGAAATTTTTTTACCTACATATGTCATATTTGAGATTTTTTATCCATCCCACCAACAAGAAAAAATACAAAAATCTACAAATAATCATTTTTTTTAACTTCCCTTTACCTCTTATACGCCAGCGGCCACAATTAAACGCTAACTTTGAGAAAGGCTGCATTAAAGTAAAGTCAAACAGGTTTGTGTATCCAATTGACTTTGTGATAGCGTGGTATCGTCATTGACAAAATTATTGCATGTGTCGGAGTGGCGCCGGCTTATCTAAATATTCACGTGTTTGAGCTCGATGTGAACGTACTTTGGAATACCTGTATTGAGATGTTATACAAGCATGCTATATCCTCAGTATGATAACGAACTTAGAGTAAAACCCTTTCTTACTTAGTTTATTCCATATATATATTTTATAGCAGCAGTGCTAAGAAATATTGCGAATAAAAAGATTGAAAATTGATTGAATATTGTACGAGTATTTCGTTTTTACTGCAGAAGTGCTAAGCGGGGGAACTTCTTCAAAAAATTCGTGCGTCTTAAAATTACTATCTTATCAAAACCATTACCGTTGAATCTACTGTTAATTTTTTAACACAGATCGAAAAAAACATACATACGTTGTATTCTTACCACATCCCTGACCGTTAGTCAATAAACACTAAACCACGACAGTAACATGCACAAATAAACATCCCCGTGTCTTACAGCAAATAGGTGGGTGTCGATCGTTGTGACGACACCCAGATATGAATGAACCGGCGCCCACGCATCAAATGATGTTGGTGTATCACATTGGCAAACATTTGTTCAGCTAATGCCACGTATCGGATTTCGTTATACGAAGGATATTGATTTTTATATACCACAAGTTGGTAACAACTACAGTATAAAGTTAACCCTGTCAATCAATTTATATATAATACATGAGTAGCAAATGCGTGTGCAGATGCAACTGATAGTAAGTGGCTACCGCCACCCAGGGACGTCTGTATTCAATCCTGGCTAAGACGACAATAATGCCTGATGATGGCCACAGTTGCCTTGCTCATGAGGACTAAGTTGGAACGCCTCAGATAAGCATGCTTTTGGAAACACCAAGGTCACATTCATTTCTGTACCAATTACAGTAGTATTAAGCGTCGCTATGTTCTAATTAGTTTGGCTAGCGCAGTAGACTATATCCCAAACACCACTCACTTTGAAAGAAGTCCTTAGAATAAACGAAATAAATCACCTATAAACTTCAACTAAAAAACGAAACACCAAAAAACAGTCTATGAGCCAAAGCTAAAAAGAAAAATCTATGACCTAAATTTTGAATTTGAAGGGATCTCAACCGATAGGACCTGTCCCAATTGTTGGGCACGGAAAACCTCTCATGTTGCTTTGGAAGGGCGTTTCTTTTCTTTTTGGGAGCCCTTTGGAATACCAGGACGTGTTGTCTTGAACACTTTCCGACTTTCGATTGTGTTAGCGCAAAAGGAAAAAACACTCCTTTTAGGTCGAGGGTATGTTTTTTGACAAATAATGGTGATAAGCAAGTTTGATTAATAGAACGGTATAAGATAGTTTTTATCCTGGGAGGATAGAATTTTGTTATAATTTAGATATATATACAGAACATTGACTTTTATATGAACTAATAATATTCTTGGATCGCCTAGGATGGAATTACCTCCGTTATTGAAAATAATCATCTCACTATTTGTTAATTATATTGAAATAGCAAACGAGCATAGTCCATCCGACTGTACGTGTCTCCGTCGCCCTTAATCATCTGTACACAACTTCACATAGAACAGGGATTCTGAAGTCAATCACAGATACGTTGCTATTCCCGAGGACCAAGATGAACGCATCATATGAAACCAAACCTTTCCAACGACACGAAAGAACTTCCTTGTGCAAGAAATATGTGTGACAGCAGCAATACCACCGCTGCTGACACACATATTCGCTTCCCGGCTAAGTAAACTTTATACACCACCTTGCAATTCTTTTACTACCGCCTCTGATTTTATCTACGAATTTTTTGATAGTTATGTTAGGCTCTCAATTAGGTGGAAATTGTCCAATTACGATGCTTGGCATGCAAAAAATGAAAAGATTGGTATATTTTATCATAATGGGCATAAAAGTCGCGCCGCATCTTTTACCGATCTGATCGCTGATGCCACATCTGATGTGAGATTTAAATTGTACATGGATTTATTATTTTACTATCTGAAGTACTCGTGCTTCGCTACGGGACATAAAAATGGTCGCTTTTTTGAAATAGTGCAAAATATCGAAATTAAAAGGAGCCTAGTTGTCCAGGTAAATAATCTATATCCATGCAAATTTTCATGTCAATTGGAACAGTATTTCTGGCGTGATTGAGTAACAAACAGACATATAGACACCGTCTCATTTTTATATTTTAGTATAGATATTTTTGTTCGTTACTATGGAACAAAAAAAACATGAAAAATATTTCAAGTGAACTTGTTGAAAACGGACACGTCGCTAACATAATTTCTCAATAAACACCTCATCCCCGGGGAACCCTTGTAGGTAATTCATACAAAATTGTAAAGGTCCCTAAGACCCAAATCGGATAAAGAATGTGTCTTGACGACTGTAACAACCATTGTACCTTCCCTTATTTGAGTGGCTTTAAAGCAATAGTCCATTTATTTCAAAGATGGTAGAGAAGATTCGATTAAGACCATGCAAACATCGAAATTATGTATCTACCTATTTACCGATTTCGGTTGTAGGTATTAATAAATATTTGTGGACTAGTTTTTGTGTTTCTATGGGAACTACCTACGGCACAGATAATTTAATTCTAATAGGTGCATCGGAAAATTCTTGAATTAGTGTAACTTGTTTCTGTTTGTTCATTGCATTTTTTTTTGTTTCATTTTCTTTACTTAAAACCAACCCAGAAAAGAGAGAGAAGAATAGAGAATATCCTGGCAATAAATATAAATTTCAAAACAAAAATTTTCACTCCCACCGTTTGATTGTCCCCATAATCTCCATTAAACGAAAACGTGTTCACTTTTTATGACATTTATATTGTTCCCTGAACTTCCTCCAAATTCCCGATCAGGGGTCCCTAAGCGCTGGCATGCTCCACGCAAATAAAACGACAGTCGAGTGGCGCGCGATCACGCGATTAGTATTTCGTACCATGCGTGCTGCGTCTTGCTAATGTCGGGGGGAATTTCATTTTGGGATCTCGTCCCACGCGAGATTGTGTCATAGCGAAAGCTACGAGATGTATATATGATATTAGGTAGCTGCTATTTGCAAAACTAATTTAGATCCTTGCGTTCTAGAGGTGATAGCTAGAGGTATAGGTAGAGATAATATATATGAAAACACAAACATTACTAGAGATGCGCATGATAAACATTGCTAGACATTTTATTTCCTGACATCTATGAAATCTAACTTTCAAGACAAGAGTAAAAGAGTATCTTCCAGACAAGAGCTGGAATACAATCAAATTTAAACAATTAAACGTTAAAAATAGTATGTAACGTTAAAAATAGTGTAAAATAGGATTTCAAAGGGGGCGTCAGCTTTTTTATTGAGTACTGATGGTCATTCGCGGTTTTTGTATTCATGGTACACGAGTGGAACATAATATCCGCTAATACGGAGCTTTTACTCCCTTGCTTACTTACTTATCGGAATCATAGGAACAGGAAAGTTAAGAAAGCTAAAGAAATCTAGTATGAAACTCTGTTTGTCCGTTTGCGTATCAAATTGGAACGGTAAGTACAGGCATAAATTATTTTTTAATTATAATTACCACAAGAGGGCACCGTTTAAGGGGTTGGGACCACACTTAGCATTACCCGAGAACAGTTTACCTCTTAAAACTGTTATTATATTTTTCGATAAAATTACGAAGTATATTTATTCTAGCCTCCCCTCCTAACGGGAGCCTTAGCTGTGAAAAACTTGTAAAGGCTATCTTTTTTTCGCCGAACGCGACAGTTTTACATCCCCCTACATAAAGCTACGGCTACACCCACGGCGATAGTAATAAGTATGGTCACCTGTTTAACTTGCAGCGCGCCGTAGCTGGAGCGGCCGATGTCGTTGCCGGCGGTCAGCGGGTCCTCTATACACAGCAGCGACGGCCGGTGACCGTCGTTCATCTCCTGTGACATTATTGTTATATTTTACACAAGTCTATTATATTATTTGTAAGCATTTTTATTTTTATAAGCAGAATATAGATAAATAAATTAAAAATCAAGTATTACTCAGATATTATTTTAAAAACTAGCAATAATTTTTGAAAAACAAACATACTTTTTTGTTGATTTTATAAATGGTTCTCTAAAATGTGTAAGCCAATAATATACGTAAAAGCCATAACTTTGGATTCTTATATAACTAATTTGTGCATACTTAGCCAAATAATATATTTAGTCGCAAACACACATAAGTACACACAAATATACATTCATACATAAGTAACCAAACCATAATGTGTTAGCGAGGAAAATACTAAAGTTGTCATTTTGAATTACAATGTTTTTAAAACTAAGTTACAGGTGTGATTCAGTTTAACCATTAACGTAATTATACATATGTATTCGCACAAGTAAGTCCTCGTGCTAATAAATACACACATATTTACACACATACATACACACAGACTCAGTAATAAATAAATAACAAAAAAAAATATATGAAACTGTCTTGGCATTTCCTCAAACGCACCTTCTGTATATCGTCCTTGGAGACATACGAGCCTCCGTTCTTGACACGTATCGCGGTTTTCACGTAGTTGAACTTCCTGCCGTACAGCTCGAAGAACTCAATGAGCAGAACACCCAGGTTGTGCGGCTGTCGGAGCCGCTCCGGCCGCGGATGCAGCTGCAGGAAGCTGATACACATCAGGATGAGGGAGTACGAGGAGATGCCCCCAGTGAACACCTCGTTCAGGTCGCGCTGCAGCAGGAACTGCTTGAGGACCATCACAAGACGCGAGAGGACCGGATACTTTTCCTAGAAATAAACGAATGATTTGATGACCCGCTCGTTTTGATGCAATTGTTATTCCCGCAGAAGGACCCAAATTTAATTGCTGTCTAGGTGGAGATAAGCACACTCTAGGGTTTTTGTATGTAATACAATCGACATATTTTGTTTGTAGTTCATTTAACAATTATAACAATAATATTATTATTAATTGAATTGTCAACATTGTCTTACCACGCTTCCAAACCAAAGCTGATAGAATTAAACATATATATGACTATAAAATTGATTCTGTTGCAATATTGATATTAATTACTTAAAATACTCATTACTATAAACTGATTTTGTTGCGATGTTGATATTAATTACTTAAAATGCTCATTACTTAGAGTGTGGTTTGTGCAAATGAACACAGTAAGGGAACGTACCCATACCACGTGACTTTTTTTGACAGACTTTGACCCCCTCCCTCCCCTTGGTGACCATCCATGACCATGAGCATAGTATTCCCCTCCTCCTCTAGTTTTCACGTAGTATTAATTTATATTGGTTTACATCATCATTTTTTGCTAAAAAAATGTTGATGAAAACCTTTAAGGATATTGAGTACGTGTCGAAAACCAAGACCTAACCTAACCTAACCCCACCCCCGTGTGACCAAGCGTGGTATTTTGTACGGAAATGTAGCAGCTAACGAGCATGCGTTCCACGTGATAGTTATCTGTAATCAACCCCAGTAAAGGTCTACAGTCCTACATGACGTTGGTCAGAGACTGCGTTGCTACCACTGAGCTTAATAAGTGGGAAGTCACTCTCTTCACCATACAGACCAGAACACGACCAGAACGCAAATATAGGTGTGACGATGATGCCATCGTAATCCAACCAAAGTATTACTGGCGTGTCATACAAAATTAGCAAATTTATACAAATCGCAACGTCACGTCATACTTTCATATAGAATCAAATATTATAATTATGTGTATAAAGCAAACGTTGAATAAATGAATGTAACCACCAGAAATGATGTAACCACGTTATTGATACAGGTGCGCGATGGCGCGCCGAGGCCCCGCCATCACCAGTAATTGACGATACGTACAGTTTCCCCTCAGATCACCATTGTCATTGGTATCATTAGTAACGTTAATATTCGTCAACCCATCTCTTCTCAAAATTATAATTTTATGACAAAGTTCACCGCGTACTAGTCAAGTACGAATTGGTGGACTGAACACACCTTCCAAAACTTTCTTCAGTGTATTATAACGATGTTTTCCTTCACCGTAAAGCAGTGATGCTTGCCTAAGATTCAAACCTCGATGCAGAGGCCGAGTTAGTTCCATCAGGCCACCACTGACTATCACGATAGTATTTCGCTACTCACTGTTGAGACATGGATGGAATGACTTATAATTAAAGTAATTCCAAGTAACTAAGAATTACAATCTTTATTAATAACTTGGTTTTGTATTTTTAATTAATCAAATTATATGAGAAATGCTTTATCAGTGGCCATCTTTAATGAGTTTTTGTACCGAGAAATGAGCATATTCTAACAAATGAAAACGTTATTATTTGTAAAGACCAGACACTTAAAATATTATCAGAAGAAAAATAAAATATACATATATTTAAAGTACAGCTGAATTCATAGCTAAGATGTATGCATATAAGATTTTCACCTCTGTCGCGGATGCCATGAACACACAAAGACAATACACCAACACCCAGACCCAGAACAGATAGCTAAATTCATCATTCAAATATCTGTGAGGTTAGGAATCGAACCCAGAACCCATTGCGTATCAGTCCAATATGACCATCATGATCTGGTGGTCACCACACGACATAGGTCGTCAAAGATAAAAGCTTCTTATAAAAATCTGTACCAAAGATCATCTTAGTCATATTCAAAGACATTTCTCACTGACACACGTCATACATAAGTCATACGAAGATGAACGATAATTGGCAGTAAACCCGTCCACTGACCTTAAAATGCTTGATGAGCTCCGCGCTCTTCACCCCGCTGCTCATGTTGAATGAGATGTCCACCTGACGAACAAAACATCAAGCTTATTATATTGTATCTAAAAACAGTACGTTTATTTTATATATGACTAATATATTTTCGATTTGTTTTAGGTAATTTAGAATTACCAAATGAGCGCGCAGTCCACCCTGTGGTACGAAGCCACTGCCACCCATGGACGTTTGTAAGCAACTTCGTATAGAATAGGGGTTCTATCTGAAGTCAATCTCACATGCGTTACTACTCCCGAGGACTGAGATGGTCGCTTCGCGTAAAAGTGAGCCGGATTTGCAAGCAAGAAAGTTGCAAGAAGAAGCATGCAAGAATGTATTTTACCACCTAACTGCAGCCCTCGAGTATCTGTAAACAACTTCATAATACATAGAACAAGAGTTCTACTCCTCTAGCCTAAGAAGTAAGTTATATGCAAGTCACCCAATATCCACATACTTCCAAAGAAAGGCAATCAAGGACTGATTTTCGGTAGAAATAGGTGGCGGTGTTACGTCCCCGTTGAGGAGAAAAAAAATTACATCGAAAGTTAAAAAGCACGTGCACTCTCATATCGTGGTAATGTTATCGTACAAAATGCCGTCAGTTTTGTGTTCCGAATACCGCAGCCGATGTTCCCACACATTATAACGAATGCATATTATAAACGCGTGGGTGCAGTGCAGTTATTATTGATAAAATTAAATTCAAACATGCCCTATATGGGAATCAGAAAAGGGAGTCTCCGTATGCGGCGACGAATGCTAGTGTTTTTGTTTTAATTCCAATGATTCAACGTGCGCCGTCACTATTATGACATTCAAGGTTTCTACCAATGCTTAACAAATTCAAAAAAGTAAAATAATTAAAAAAAAAAAACACGTTTGTTGTATTAGGCATCTTAAATATTTACATTATTCTGTTTTTTGTAAGTTATTTGTTGTTATAGCGGCAACAGAAATAGATCATCTGTGAAAATTTCATCTATCCAGCAATATCGGCTCATGAGACAGCCTGTGACAAACAGACAAATAGTGGAGTCTTGGTAATAGGGTCTGTTTCATACCGTTTCGGTTACGGAACCATAATTTTAAACCAAAAACCCGAATGCTTAAAAACATTTTTTAAGGTTCGTACCCTAAGGGTGAAAACGAAACCTTATTACTAAGACTATTGTCCGTCTATCTTACAATAAAATAATAAGTTAATTCTGAAACGTAGTAAAGCTCTAGCTGCTTTGGCAAAGGCAGATCTTCCGCCGGGCGAGGTGTTCATGCACGGGAGCGGCCATGCTCCGTCACTCTCTACTCGGAACTTGTTTACATGCAGCATGTTGAGAATGCTTTGGCAGCGTGATTCAGGATACTAGTGGTGCCATCTCTTGAAGATACGGGAAGTCGCCACACTACCTGTTTCCAAGTTACCCAAAATAATTCCCACATCACAGAATTGTTTTATTGAATCTTAGAGGTTACGAATATATGGCAGCCTCACCTTAACGTCGGAGTACTTGTCGGTCATCTTGACGATGGGCACGGTGGCCTTCTCCAGCACCTTGATGCTCTCCTTCTCGGCAATGTCCTGGACCACCAGCTCCCGCTCCAGCGTCCACAGCGGCAGCTTCTCCCATTGACCTGCAACAATCGAAAGCTTTATTGTAGACCTTTCAGTATTTAGTAGTATTAGATGATAGTTTAATTTTGACATTGTTTTTTAACTCTGTTAAGGTAGTAACACTATACAATCATCGTCAGTTCTATACTGTCCTATTGTCGACTCTCCACTCAGAAGAAGTTCATCGTCCAAGAAGCTAGTCAAATCTGGATTGGTACATCTGACTTGCCTCTCCTTCACAGATTTTTTTACAGAACTCTGACAAGACATTGTAATCCTCAACGTTTAAAACAAATGAACAATTTTAAATAAGCACCTATCTTCCAAAACTCAAAGGTCTGTGACTGAGATTCGACCCTCCGATCCCCAGACTGAAGCCGACCGAGTAACTAATCACAAAGTATCACTAGCATTACAGAATAGAGTACACGTGCAAAAGTAGACAAACAATTTGTAGGCTTCCATATATATCTGTAACAAAATAAGCCAGGTACACGGTCTCCACGCAATTTAGTGTCAAATAGTTACCATTCGACAGTGAGTCACACTAATGACAACTTCCTCATTCCTCGGCCATTTCATTCAAATATATTTGTGACAGAATTAGGTCTCCACTGTGTTAGTGTGCGAACGGCCTAGGCAAGGTCGGAGTTGACTGTTTAATAACTTTTTAGGAGCACTTGCTCAGTTTAGGAGAGTGACGGGATGGGATATCATTGGCGTAACAATACATAACAAAATACAATCCAAATCCAGATCAAATATAAAAAGTGTAAATAATTTAATTAAAATGTTAATTTATTGTACAGTTTAAAAGACAGCTCTCGACATAATGTTTGAATTTCGCTGAATAACGTAATGTTTGTGCGTATAAAATTTTGTGTTTATTATATTACACATCAAACTGAAAAGTTTAAGTCTGTTGATAAAAAAGATCACAATACTATAATTATAACAAATTAATTTAATTAAAAATAATTACTATTCTGAAACTACAAAAATATGTATTTCATGAAAGTGACGGGGATCTCTAAAACGTGACGTTCTTCTATACGAGTGATGTTATAACGATTTTTTGTCAAAAATTATACCTACTACGATTAAAACAGCGTGAGTCTTATTTATTGGCAACATGCCTGAAATATTGAATTACTTCATACTGTTAAGTCATTCCACTTGTCACCTTTAATGATATCATCGACCACTAATGTCCACAGCTGACCTCAGAAATCAGTTTAGTCTATAGCCCACATCAACCAAGCACGCATTGAAAAGATCCACACATCACCGAAAGATTATCATGAAGTCCTCACGAGGAGTTCATTGGCAATTAAGGCAATTGTAACTAATCTTACTAACAGTATAAGGACGAAAGTTAGAGACGACAGATGGAATTCTCTCTTTTCTCTCTCTCTCTCTCTCTCTCTCTCTCTCTCTCTCTTTCAAGTAAAAAGTATTAATCGGAATTCGATGAAATTTGGTACCCAGAAAGTTTAGGACCTGAATTAACACATAGAATACTATTTAAGATATAGACAAGCGGATCTTTTTTTATAACATGAAAGTAGCAAACCAGCATGCAGTCCACTTGATGGTAAGTAGCCACTGCCGCCCATAGACATCTGTAATCAACTCCAAATAAAATCAGTCTTGCCTGAGGTTGGTCACAGATGCGTTTCTACTCCTGAGGACTAAGTAGGAACGCCTCGCATAAGTTTCTCCCTTACCACACCTTTTAAACCATAACACAGCAACGCATAAAATTGCAGTTATCAGGCGGAAATAGGTGTGACGGCGGTGCTTTCGAAGTCGAACCACGAAGGGATCTACCACCATTTAGGATTTTTTTGTTGAAAAAATAAATAAATTTAATATAAAAAAATATTTATTGACCTCTTGCCTCCGAATTGAACGCAACTAGGGGGCTACTGATTACGTGCATATAAACATTGTAGACATTTTTTAGTTTAGTGATACCATTGTTTATCAATTTCAGAGATCCATTCAGACGAATGAGTCAGTAATGTTAATGAGAGTTTCCTCATTCGTCTGAGTCATATCGTTCAGTCATTCTGCATTTATATAATAAAATTCTCGTCATGATTTTGCTTGATCGTCATGATCGTCGGAATATTTTCAGACGAATGTATAACATAAACTAATTTAACAGTTTTAGCTTCAAATAAGGAAAATCAAAGAGAATAATTGAATGTATACGTGTGTAACTCAACTCACTCTGACCGCGTCAAATATTTGAACGAGAGTCGTTGAACTTTAGCTCATTTGCAAGCAAAACGGTTTATGGCTTACATAAATCTGTACCGAATCAGTATAACTCTTCAAGCAATCTCAGCCTAATTCATAAAGACTGATGTCTTGAGATACTGAATAAGTCTATTTACGAATACTAATGGAAATTGAGATTAACATCTGAGAGTGCCAGCTGTTGCAGCCACATACGCGAGCTGAGCTAAAACTTCCGAAAAATTGAATTACTTCGACCATATCTTAGTAAATAAACACTTTAGTGGACCTGAATATCTATCAACGTTACATTATAATGAGGACCTTTGGGAAACAGATGATTTCCAAAGAATTGGAAATTGCATAAAATAATGTGATTTTTTTTAATTTATATTATATATATTGTTACACATAACCATAATAAATGTGAATGTAAATTCCTTCGTCAAGGATAAAATAAATTTTAGTAATTCAACAATTCCGATCATACTGAATGAGTCATGCAGTAATGACCGTTACCTCGGTCTCCACAATTATTTCATTCATTCTTGCGATTGTTTGGACTCTACATTGTAATGTTATGCTTTGTTTGTTCGTTGTGCTAAATGCGACCTTGACAAGGCTGCGAAGTACTATGAACACGAGCGACAAACTCGAATAGTGGAGGAATGACAAATATTTTAGTAGAAACTATATGAGACGTAGACTTATTTTATGGAATTAATAAACGAGCTTGTAATTCACCTGTTGTTAAGTGGCCGTATCTTTTAAATTAGAACGCAGCAGCGCGTCTCATCTGCTGCAAAGCAAAAATAGGTGTGGCGGGGAGTTTCTTCAACGACGTACAATTCTATCACGTCCACAACTACATTGTATAGATCCTAGAATTTAGCAAATAAAAAAAAATAAAAACATTTTGAACAGCTAAAGGAGTTGAAGGTTCAAAATATTTTGATCGAACATTACTGAACGTGTTCGTTATTTACCAACTTCGTTGTAATATCAGTCAATATAGTAATGTTTACGTTCCAAATATCATCGCTCACAACAATTAGTATTACATATGTTGATATCGTTGAAGTGTACACGTATAGGTCCATTAGCTATTACAGGTCCGCCGAGGCCGTTTAACCGTGCGACTCGTCTGTCAGGCGCACGGTATAAATAGATCGCGACTGAGAAATAAACAACGATCGCATTGGGCCATTCGATACGTTATTAACGAGACCGAGAGGACGGGACCTACCTCGACGGCCACGCGCTCAGCAAATCTAATGTCAGCCATTACATACCGATTCATTTATTGTACACACATTCCGATCGTACGCACATTATGATCGACGCATTTATTAGGCACGATTTGTTCATAATCTGATACAAAGAGCACGTCAATAATATTGTGAGACGTATGAGCATTGACAATTACAAGTATGGTACTAAGAAAGCATCACTGTGCTTCCGATAGATATCATAAAGGAGAATCAAGGGCTTAATCCAGGAGTTTGGCAGAAACGGGTTTTCTGCGAAATTATTAATCTAATTCCATCTCCAGCACGCACAGTCAAACGAGGTGACTAAGTCAAATCTTCCCGCTCTGATGCAAACCAATGTCCAGTTTTAAACTTTCTAAAAATTTAATACGTGAAACCGTCAAGAATCTTGATACTCAATGTTGTTTAGGATATTAATCATAAACTGCTTTCGTCGAGGAAAAACTCATTGAAACTCAATTTGATTAGATAGCGACGGGAGAGTACCAAAATTGACCACGCAACTGATGGCTAGTCCTTCACCGTATGGAACTAAACTGAACTAATCTGGTCACACAAAAATCTTTTTCTTACCGACTACATTACTATAAAAAATTGTAAGCTCAAGCCAAGCCGAAGGCACACAATTTTTTTCACTATTGAATTATTCAGATCAGTTGTACGTACAGCTCATGAAACTCTAAAATTGATAACGCCATACAAAAACTATCCTAAAAACTTGGCAGAATATTAATTCGATCATAAATAAATAGCCGAATAGTTGACGGTTTTCACGTATGACCTGAACTATAAATGAGTCAGCGCCAGAAATAGTTCCCAAGTTTATCGCATACATTTTATTCATGGATCATTATAAAATCAAGTAGGTCGCACACTGATACAAAAGGAAGTTGTGAAGTGTATAGAATCTATTATTTTTCACCCTTTGTTTATTTTTAAAGACTAATCGATTAGTAATGAACCAATCATATATAATATATATTTGTCACTGTAGTAATGTTATCAAGTTAGGACAGGCCTGCCACTACACATGTTATTCAAAGCAGAACAACACAATTGAAAACTGTTTCACAGAAGACTAATGACTAATAATATTCCTTAGTTGGTAACTAATGTTACCAACTCAAGAATAGTCTGAACGCTTCAAAAAGCTAGCAGGCGAAAACAATACACTTTTTGGCTGTTACAGGAATAATTCTTTCCCCATCTCTATATTTTATATACTCCCTCCTCCTTTTTAGGAGAATTTGGCAACAAGCCGTGTAATCAATGGAAGAAGACCAGGAATTAATTGAACACCTTTATCCAGTACAGCGTGAGTTCTTCGACCTCACAAATCTCGTATGACTGCACAATGCTCTATTGTGTCGTGAAGGAAGCATTTCATTCAATCAAATAGTTGTAAATGTTTGTCCGTCGACTGTACCTAAACCCACACGAACACGTGCTAATGTATTCTCGACGTGGGCTTTATCTGAATGATGTAATGGCAACTTGAATAAAAATGCTCTCCAATAGATAATGTAATATCGTAGGTTATAATTTGTTGTGATTTTATTAATCTTTTGTTATTTGACAATGAGCTATGCTTACAAATGCGAGCTTACGAAATCAAAAAGAGACTTTGATAAATCTTTGAGTAATTTTATTAATACTTAAATAAAATATGGGCCAAAAATTATAAAATATCATATTTTTTTCAGCCCAGCCTTAACCTACGTAGGTTAAGGTAGCGTTGCATTAACATATAACATAGTGCTATCTTATATATTACCGCAACTTATGCTACACATCTTAAACAATTTTGTAAGTATCCGCTAGACAAATATGTTTCCACATCGGTTTTCTAGCGTAGAACAACGTTTCCACTTTTTCATCGAATCCAGCGTCACACCCTCGCTAAACCTTTTAAATATACGCAATGTTGCCACATACTTTTTGTAGGGTTCCAAGGTCATCTACACTGTCTGAATTTCGACATAAATCTCTCTGATATAGCCCGCTTTGACGTTTTTATGAAACTTTACGTCGTGCTGATATGAAATTATGAAAACAAATTTCTGATGCCATAGTAACAATACTAGGAACAATTTTTTGTCTTACCAGTAATGGTTGTAAGACGACCTCAATTCGACGTTATTTAAACCTTACATTCGGTAAGGTTGTAACATGAATATGCGCAAATAGAAAAATCCGATCCTGAGCCTTTCATGAAGAATAAATTAATGAATTAATGCCATGTGCAAAAAAATGACACAACATACAATATTTCACACGAGTCATCCAAAGTGTATTTCATTACTCCTACATCTCAATATCCCGTGATTAGATAGCGAGCGCCAATCGTGAAACCTCCTTCATATCAGTAGGAGACAAAACGAACTAGAGATAATTATACACAACCAGTAAACAGGTTATCTGTGACCATTATCGTATCTATAATATTCGAAGTTGCTAAGGATCTATCATCTTTCCCCAAAGCGAAGTATGTTTCGTGTGTAAACATTTACTTTCGTACACACCCGATATTTGTATAAAATCACATGCTAATGGCAACACTGTAAACACGTACGTATGCTCATACGTGTGTAGTTCCCAAGGTCAAGTGGCTGTTGCCACACTGGCGCCTTATCTGTATCTATATTTCGGTTGTGCCGTAATCGCGCCCGCGCCGGATCACTACGTTTTTAGATATCTCTGACTGATTGTTACGTCAAATAGTATCAGACATGTTAAACTATTTTAGAATTTGGGGTATTAGAATTACTAAACTATTTTTCCCGGATGTCCGCCGAGCCGGCAAATCCCTACAAGAGATTTTAACTATGACAAACCTAACAGCACAATTATTCACTGGGCACGGTGGAATCGGCGAATATCTGCTTAGGTTCAAACTAAAAGATAGTCCACCCTGCGACTGAGACGGCGTAACAATCGAAAATATACCTCAGGTATTAAATGAAGAGAAGGAACCTACCTACATTGTAAATGTCAAAATGTACCCTGATAATTCAATTAAAAACTTGCAATAAACTTAACGTTTTTGTTTCATATCAATATATCATTTATTAGATTATACTTTGAGTGGGTTAATCAAACTTATGATACTAATATTACTAATAACATATAAATCGGAACTTGGATAACATCGAAAACTCCATTTATATAAGAAGAGCAGCGATGAAAGTGTTATTGTATAACACTACTAGTTTATTTCCTCGGCTCCGACCGTTTCAGCCACGTTTACCATTTATGTGTCAATCCAGGTCATTAATTATATGTGTACTAAAAATCAGCGAAATCCGTCCAAAAGTTCTTGCGAAACAGAGTAACAAACATACATAAATCCACAGAAACTTTCTCCTTTATAATATTAAGTAATAAAAAGATTTCTGGATCACACCGGTAGCTGATAAGATTATAAGTGGTAGCACATTGCGGATTACAAAGTTAAGGAACTAGATAATTAGAAACGTTATCTTTAACATTGTTTTATATTTTAATGTCCTTTGCGGTACTTCTCGAATAGCTAAACTCATACGTGAAACTTATCTGTTCATCTCATACAAACTAACTAACTGTTCCTTAATTATATATTTCGAAATTATTCTGCAAGAATAATTTCGTTAGAGAAGAGGAAAACATTTTTATTCGGAAACAGCAATTAAAACGGACGTTGCCTTATTCATTAAAACTTAATTATTTATATTAAGTAAAAGCTTGGACTGTGCACAATAAAACATCTAAATTATTTTTTGGATTATTCCAAAATAAAGCCTGAACTCCAGCTCAGCTCAGGTTAGAGCACCTATATCGGCTCGTTATTTAAGTGAAATCGTACGTATATCCGTAATAAGATTCATCCATTACTGAAAAAATCCGTCTAGTTAATTTTAATATATCTAATGATTTTATGTTAAGATTGATATGTGAGAAGGAACCCGTTTTGTTTGTTATTGAGCTGTAGCTCTAAACCTCTCATGTATGTTTACCTAGATGCGTCACACGGAGGGTAATGTTTTAGTTATGGAGCCCGTTGACTCGAACCACTAATGTTTCTACCACCTTGAATGTTATCTGAATAATT
>DWTU01000215.1:0-20266 GCA_018251515.1 Cecropterus confusis | reverse complement strand
CATAGCTCCACATTAGGATTGTCTCCTGTGTCGTGGGTGCCATGGATACACAAAGACGAATACACAAACACCTAGACCCAGAACAGAAATCTAAACTGATCATTTAGATGTCTGTTTGGCCGGGGGTCGAACCCGGGACCCACTGTGTATCAGACCGGTATGGTGCCCGCTCCACCACGTGGATCGTCAAATCTACCTTTAATTTGATTTTAGAATAGATACAGTTTGCACACGTTTAACACTTTCAATGGAAATTAAGTGGACCATGGAGAATGCAAAAATAAATATAATTCACTTGCCGCACTCAGAGATGGAGCAAGTGAGTGGCGAGTGAATCAGTCTCGCGGTGACATTAGGTCTTTAAGTATGTAGACGCAGCTTAAAATATAACGACTTCAAATCCAAGCAATATTTTTTGCGTGGAAAAATTAATCTAAATATAAGTATAAGTTTTGTAATTATGCTTTATTAATTGATATTTAATTCAACCCACGGCTATCATTTGTCATCATAATTATTTAAGTGGGACTTGCTTAAATTTTATGTTCAATATGCCAATTTGTTGAATTAGGGCCAAATTTTACTATACAGTTTTAATATATCAGAATCTTTCAAACAGTTTGAAATATAAATGTAATTGAAAAAATCTTCAATTCACATTTCAATTACACACAGGTATGAGTTACTTGCCAATTGTTATTTTGTCAAAGAAATTCAAAGAGTAACAGGAACGATATTATCTTTGTTATATAAATTTCATACAGACATACATAAACTTATATAGATAAATATAATATATACATACATATATAAAATAATGTTTGTCTGTATGTCATTTGTAAACTATGTATTTGATCGTGTGATGATCTTTAACAAAGTTTATAAAATTACCATAAACTTAGTCCTCTCATGCACTGAGAGAACTAAGTTTATGGTAATCGGCGTCACATTTCACTATCACATATTAATAGATAAAAACGTATATCAACAATGCATGATGCTTGGTTAATGTTTAAATTAAAAAAGGTTTACAGGCACCAATTTAGAATAAATGAGATTTGCACTTGGATATTTTATAGTAAAACGTATTTATCGGAGCGTAGTGAGAATGCACGCTAATGACAATATACTTTCAGTCCATTAAAATAAACCACAGCTACCTGAAGTAACGACACAGCGGTGTATTTTCAGTCAATAAATGTTATCATGTAACAAAAAATTGACTAATTTATTCGTATTTCTAATAATCGCACCCGCTTAATGCAGTTTGACTACAAATTTAAAACAATATGCCCCAAATTTATGCAATAAACTTCATATTTAGTTAATTGGCGCCTTAATATTTTACGTCATTGTGTTGATAGTATTAAAATACATAAGATAAAAGTGTAAAATATAAAACACACGATTAGCTAAAGTGTTAGGCGATAGAAGGTACAATCAATACGGCAGAAACGTCCTCCAGTTGCAATCCGAATATGGTCCAGTCATCAAAACATCGCAGTAACTCAATTTTTCAGTTTAAAATATTTTATACCCATGGTAAAACCTATTATCGTGGACGTACGTAGGCTTACTGCCAGGATTTGTTTTATAAACGCGTTGACTCGTTAATTTAATTTTGGGTATCAAAATAATGTCGGACTATTCAACTGAAAATATCAACGTTGCTCGCAACCATTGAGCCGTTCCCGTATCGACTAGCGGTAAATCCTACAAATCGGTCTTGGTAACATTATTAAGCTTAGCCTCAGTGGATACTGTGCCTCACTCACGTCCAGTACTAATCATAATTACCGAGTTAATTTCAGTTCGCCCACTAGCTTAATCGAGTGTTTTTGCACCGAATTTATACAACAAACGCAACGAATACTTATAAACGTGTAGGAGGTACCAATAAATTGGTTTTATTGGCATTTCTAGTTTCTGGCTCTCTATGAAAGGAGGTTTCGTTTAACATTCGATCATAGACACAAACAGTGAGTTTATTGATTTCTATTGCTGCGAAATATAATCCATGTTAGATATAACTATACGTTTCATGCATAAGCCTCATCTTTTTTTTATCTTAAAATAGCAAGCGAGCATAAATTCCACCTGATAGTAAGTGGTCACTTCCGTCCATAGATATCTGTGATCAACCCTAAATAAGATTAGATTTTATATCTAATTTAGGTCTGAAATGAGTAGATCTAAGTTGAAACGCCTGGAATTAGTAAGTGTCCCTTACCACATCCTTTAAATACAATCACTGCGGCATTCAATAATGCTATTATGAGCTGTGGCAGAAGTGCTTTTCGAGTAGATCCACAAAGATTTCCATCATAATCATAAAGGTCATAAGGTTCAAGTTGCTGTCAGGGTTTTGACTAAAATCAGGTATTCCATCTTAGTGTTGTTTTATTTCTTATTAACTATTAAATTACCATCATTATGCATGTCACGTATATATAACCTGTCGAATGTAAGTGACATTTATTTATGACAGAATAACTCATTGGTCAGTTATACTACTTTTAAAAGTTGCAGTGCATCAACCAGCTCACACACAACGTTGTCTTTACGACGCTTGTGCAAGATATCAAATGCCTTTTAGAGGCGTATTACATCATCTTAAGAAAAGTTAATAAGCAGCCATTTGAAGCCGGCGACTTCATATTGTTGCATTAAATTCTACTGTATTATTACTAGATAAACGTTTATGCACGCAAAAGGAAAACTAATAAAGGAATTTGCGGCATTACTGCTCTTTATTTCGCGACAAGTACGGATGATAGGTATTGATTGCAACTGTTCACGCAGTGTTTATATTTACGGTGTCCATGTTTAGGCTAGCGATGGGACAATAGGTTGAGATAAGATCTTGACGACTTAAGTTACGAACTGCAATATGAGCTTCAGTCGGCAGTGGGTAACTATTTTCTTATTTAGTCCGGCATTTCTTCTTGAAAGTTCTGTTACTAACTGTAATACTCATATCTTACACTACCGTTATGTGGAAGTACGAACAAACTTAAAGAATATAATTATAACGTAAGATTGTGTTAAATATTTTAATAAAACAAAATGTTTTTTGTTGATCATTCCGTGATTGGTTGCTAGTCATTAGAAACGGCCAGTATCAATGAAATGATAAAATTATTTATACTACGCCTCGTGACCTGCTAAGGTTTATCGCTTAGGTCTGTAAGGGCCACATTCTGCAGATAAACGACTAAATGTGTCATAAAAATAACGTAGTAAGGTCTCTGAAAACAACTGATTACCCAGTTACTATGGCAAATGATATTCGACCAATAATTACATATATATCATATTTAAATGCAGGATAACATGGTACCTTAGTTTTATTAATAATAATAAATTTATATTAAAATACAGTTTAAGACTTTAAGACTAGCTTTTATTTGGGTATCATTTTGTTGGATTGTACAAGTTATACCATGAAAAGCTTGTCGCGAGATTTTCCAGTTAAGATTTATTCAGTGCCGTTATTTGTTCCTGAACATAATACCGTTTCATATGATACCCATATTGCCAGGGTTGTACATAAATATGTAATCTTTTTTTATAGCGGCCACCTTGGATTTGAATTTTTTTCGTAATGAATTGTATTCTACAAATGGAACCTTTTCATTTGATATCCACATAGGTTGTACGTAAATATATAATCCGCCGTTTTTTCGTGGCAGCCATTTTGGATTAACAACGATATTTGTTGCATTAGCATCAGAACTACAGGTGTATTCCAAATGTCAGCTCAATCGGACGCTGAGACTACTCAAATTAAATTCACCTGATAAAACATTGTTGACCGAAATATACACTCAAACATTGCAAGTTAAATAAAACTTTTTAAAAAGTAAAATAGATTTATTTAAGGACATAACAACATCGTCTGTTTTCCGTAAATAACAAACTAAAACATTTACGAGGACATATCGAGCATTGTTTTTTCTTGAAAATAGAGTGAGGCGTTGACAAAACACATTGTAATTCATGAGTAGGTACATATCGCGTTACGAATAACTGGATCTTACATCAAAGGACATTTAAATGTTGACAATAACAAAATAACGTTACGGTGTTCTCTCAAGACGTTGTCACTCGCTAAATAAACCTCTAATTCCTTTATATTAAACGATGGATCGTGTTTAGGTGTGACAAAATTCACAATTTTAACTCTTTCATGTATGCCATAAATCGATCGTATAAAAATACCAATGACAGGCGCGACGGGCGGCCGAGTGATCCGATAATATAAACTGTACAAGAAACATTTAAATTTTTCAAAATAATGTTTCTAAAAATCCAAATCCATGAAAGCAGCCATAGCCTAGTATCTTGAAATTCGACAACTCGGGCTACGAAAACTATGTACTTCTGATTTTTCCAGTTAAGTGCTTATTGGGAGTGAACTATTCGAATAGTGAATAAAACAGTGAAGAAACCTATACCTATGCCTGAGAGCTTTGTAAAAAGAGAACTTGAAGATGTTTGAAGTCTATCAATCCGCACTCGACCAGTGAAGGAGACTATGCCCTACACCTTTCGCACTGTGAGAGGTGTGAGATAAAATGGGTGATGATGATATTTGATCATATATGTTTCTATTTCATATTTTACTACTTTTTATTTCAAATGGTAACGATAGCGAAAACGATCGTTTGTTATCACAGTTCGAATACCGTAAAGGAAACTTCAGTGAAATCAGCGGTGCATTTTGTAGAGACCACGCCGAATGCTCGCCTTTTGTATACATGCAAAGAACTTAGAGAGTTGTTAGAGATCATTCGAAATTTATAAATAACGAGCGTCTGCCCGCAGATACGCTGAAGTCCACCCCAATGTAGTTTCCATACATAACTCGAAGTATTTGTGGACTAAAAGTGGTCTATGTTGGTCCCTGTAAAATGTAATCTTATATCCTAAATAATCATAAAAGTAAAAAGTAATCTGTACGTGTACGTTTTAAAACTTCAGCTGTTAGACTACACCGATTTATTTATTAGTAAAATAAAATAGAAATATATTTTAAAGATCTTAATCTTATTATTTCTATTGTAATGTTCAATGTTTAAGTTCTTTCTCTAAACCTTATGCAATTGGAGTAGAAACATTAATCCGAAACAAAGCCACTGCCTGAATAAAAATTCTCTACGTGGATTGGTTCTGACCATTTGTTATCTAGGTATTTTTAAAAATGTTCTTTATCACCACTGCCAATTGATAGTTACAAAAAAAGGAAATGTATGAACATACCTAAATTTTGTAAAAAAATATAGAATCATTTATTTATAATTTATTATTATCTTACTTGAAACAGTCTTCGGATTTTTTAATATTACTATAATTAAAGTAAAAAAAATATTATATTTTTTTAAATTTAATTATAGTTTATATTTTTGTTGTATTACTTGAATTTCAAATACCGTAAAGTGAATGTAAATACAATAATACCGAAAGAATTATTTTATTTTTTGCGTATTTTATACTGTTTCATATTTCTTCATTAGTCGGTTAATAAAAAGTTGTTATTACTAGTAATTTCATGATTAATAGGTTTTAAACTTTGTTAAGTTACCGCATTGTGCGAAGTTAAATTATTGCATCAATTTGTTTATTTCGTACTAAAGGTTCTTCCAAAGGAATTTATGCGATTTTACATTATTCAGTCGTTAATCGTTAAATGACTTGATTTGTAATCTTTGTACGTTTTCCACTATCTACCAGGGTATTAAAAACTTAATTTAGAAATTAATAAACTACCTAGAGTCTATGTATTCAAAACAGTATTATTAATTAAACTCTAAGTCTGGTTAGAGAAGGAAAGGAAATAGACCATAGTCGTCACACTGATCAAGTGTGCATTGGAAGATTTCGTCTGATATTGTTATGGAAAATTCTCGACTTATACATATCATACAATGCAATTCCCTTCAAGAAGCAAACGACATTAATCGGCACTTCACTTGGCAAATTACAAGTGCATGTTTTGGATACGAACCCGGAACTTCACAGCGATGTGGGGGTATCGATATATGTTCAAGGCTTACTAAATTTCTTTGTACTTATAAATCTATATTACACAAACATTTGTTGGTATTTTTGTTTAGAATACAAGGGTATTCTTTGATCTGTTCGCGAACAAAGACTCAAAGAGAAGAAGTTTCGTATTTCGTTTTTATTGGGATACAAGTAGCTCCTTCAACTAATATTAAAACGAATTATACTGTAACTACATCCTACACAATACCACAATATGTTTAGAGTGTTATTCTTAAATTATATAATAGTGAAGGAATGCCACTAATACGAAACACAAAGTAATAATTTTGGATTATATATATATATATTCGGAGCAATGAAGTACGTACCGGAAGACAGGATGTTTGACTTTGACAGACGAAAGGAAACATTTGTGAATTTCGACATTCTCAATAATGTTATAATATTTCGAGGAATAAAATTCGTAGCCGTTGTTACTTTGCTAAAATATTTTAACGGTGCCTGAGTCTTAGGCTATTCGCCTAGTGACTTATGACAACTATATTACAAAAATATCGTGTACCTATTTACCTCACAATATCAAAGAAGCTTTTGTTAGTAATGCTTGCTTGATACAAGTGCAGATAATTAGTTTAGAATGTGCAAGAAAAAAACAATCTAGACGTTTTAAAATTAAACGTACCTATATACCCAATATTATATAAGTAGCAAGTAGCACGAGGAAATAAGTTATTTGACAAGAAATATTTTATTCTTTCGTGATTGCCAAATTCCCGAAATTCTTCATTAACTGCTTATCATTATATGGACTACGTGCTCTCAAACCACAACTTCTAAAACATTTTGTTACCATAAAGTGGAATTGGGTGTAGTCTTACGTCCGCTTTTGGTACAAAATATCGGGCAATCGATATAAGTAGCTTAAAATAAGTGATTGCGAACCTAAGATGTAAATGAATGTACCATTTATGGGCGTTTATGGTATTAGGAGTTATGCATAAACAGGATGCATTATCAAACTTTATGGTGCACATCTGCACGGTGAGATCGCTGACCAGGCGTCGACAATGCGTAGGTTATGTTATTGCATTCAATTGAGAGCGATTTAACAAGATTACCGGATTAAATCTGTACACATGTTATTTTATCTCCACTGTAACCAATGCAATGGATTTAGGATTGATTTTTCGGATTCAGAAGCGTATATTTTTATGTTATCTTCACGTTTTTGATTTGGTTTATTTGCGAATGTTATGTTATTTTAACCACGCTTTAAGGTTATAAAAGCATATACTCGTATACATATACTCATATAAATCTCATAATTTACTAAAATAAGTTTAATTAACGGCATCAAAAACTTACCTATTTACTTGAGATTTTTCTTATAATTTTTATTTTTAGTAAGTTTTTTGTTATCATAACAAGTATAAAAGTAAATGCATTGAAATGTGTAAATTTAATGTGTCTGCTTATAACAGTTATTATTACGGTAGACATACGGAAAAGTGCTGAAAACCTCAGTTTCTCGTATCAAACCCGCCTTAATTTAAATATTAATTTACTTTTTCGTTATAATGGTTATACTCATATACAGTCTGTAAAAATCAAGTGTATATCTGTTAGAGTTTCAGGAATACAGTTCCGTGAGAAATTGATAGTCAGCAAAGGCTTAGTAATAGTAACCCGACTTTACGTTTTGGAGACGAAACTCGAAATTTACGTGTTTGACGCCCGCGCGCTATTAGCCGAACGGAGCCTTCGTTCCACTTGGTTCTCAGGTCAGAGTCTTATCGCCCACGATGTTTGTCGACGCTGCTGATTTACGAGAGGTGAATATTATCAAAGTACCGATCTACGAGTGTGTGTGCGATACTTAAAGTATTAGAATGGCCACGATACGTACTACACACGTATCAACTCAAGATTTTTAACCATTTAACATTTAGCCCGATTGAAGTGCGGCTTCTCTTCAAATGTCAATGTTCAGTTTCTTTTTTTGTCTCTTATGTTTTTACTAAGAAAATTATTGTTCGTACAAAGCTGTATTAATAACTGTAAGAAATATTAGCATTTTTAATTCAACATTATGTTTTCAGAATCGTTGTTAACTTTCTTTTAGAGTAATTGTAACAACAGTTCTACTTTTAGCCTTTCTTTCGGGAAGCATAATATAACTT
The DNA here is from genome assembly GCA_018251515.1 of Cecropterus confusis. Taxonomy (NCBI): domain Eukaryota; kingdom Metazoa; phylum Arthropoda; class Insecta; order Lepidoptera; family Hesperiidae; genus Cecropterus; species Cecropterus confusis. The sequence continues at coordinate 12,077 of DWTU01000215.1, read as the reverse complement.
GTCACGGATCGTACATCAAAATTTATCACGCATTTTTTTAATTAGTCTGTAACAAAAATAACAGGAATAATAATATTTCAATTAAATTCCATTCAAAATGTTTAGTTGAAATGATTCCGAATATCACTACATGACAAATTTCAATGAAAATTTAGCACTAAACCATTCATATATTGTACTGCGCCTACGCAAATCAATATCGTAAATCAACTTTTACGAGCCATTTTATCCATGTCTGTCATTCTCCAAATTATACCTACTCATAGGTAATCTATTTGTTAAAAGATATTTAATATATTTAACGTTCAGACTTTAACCCTGAAATTAAACCGAAAATGTTGGCGCAAAATTTAAAATTACAAATAATTTGTACAAAAAATAAGCAAATAATTAACATGTGAACTAAGTGTTCGGCTTGTATAATTCAACGAGCTTAGAATAAAGAAAATATTAGTTGTACTCGTAAACTACAAGTAACGCAAGTTTTGCATGCCTACAATCTAATACAAGGATGTGAGCGGCATACATAAGTGAGACGGTCCCAGGATTGTATCCTTGCTAGAGATAATGATTGCGCGTGCGCACAGAAACCTCTAACGGGATCCTGCGGGTTAACAACCCTGTTCGAGACGATTGTTTGCGGTTGCCAAGATATGCCAGGAGCAGGTTTTTCTAACACTGCTTTCCAAAAGCGCATAAAGAGGGAATTTCGCATCATTCTTTCGTGAAGTTCAGTATGATATGTACGAAAATAGCACTATAAAGAGAGATTTTTGCTGTTTTAAATCTATGGTATTCACTGTCGATTACAATATCAATGTCAGATGCAATATAATGTCTTTATATATTATTTTTCTGAGTTTCTATACCTATTAATATATTCAGTCGTCATTCATGGGTATTTTAAACAAAAAGAACGCGTTTAGTGGTTCAACATAAGTAAAAGAAATATGTAATACAGCAGTAATTTTAGTCTCAAATGTGAATATAATTTTATTGCTGTCGCATTTATATATACAAAATAAAATGTAATCAATATCTTACCTTTCTTTGTAAAATGCTACGCGTTGCTTTAATTGCTTGATATGCTACCTACAAACTAATGCGTGACTCTTGCGAAATCAACTACTGGTCCTCGGTATTCTCGGTAAGTCATGGTCAGCATATAGTTACAACTATGTACGTATTTAATCCCCTTAAATTAAGGAAACTGGACCCTCCTTGGTGAAGGCGAAAAAGAAAAATTCGTCTCTAGGAAGGATTTTTTTCTTTTTCGGAGGACCTTTTTGTTTTTTTCTGCCAATTTTGGTTCCCACCCCCCAATGCATAAGATGAGAAAAAAGATCAGTTGGACCAGTATAAAGGTTTATAAAGCTACTACGTAATCAAGAGCTCAATCAAAGCTTTCCCAATTAGTCTAAATGGGACCGAATATACCATCGGTGATGAACGATTAGCCTTATGCTTCTGATTGAAATACATTAATGTATAAAACATTATACATATCAAGCCCAACTCAAATATATAGAAAATTTTAGAATTAACGTCAAAATTTTATATCTCTTTTGAAACGTATCAAAACTTATATGATCTTCTGGTAATGTAAATATGAAGATTTTTTACAATACCTACACATCCTATATTTTCAACATGGACTTAATTTTGAAAAATAAGGTACTAAATAACTACATGGTAGTTTCATAAAAAACACTCAAATAGGAACTAAAATTCATAACTGTATTATGATTTCATTTACGAAATTGTTTACTCAGATTCCAGAATCATCGAGCCGTGTCTTCAGTTTCGATTTTAACTAGACATTAACGGTATTTAAACTATGAGACACGACGAACATTGCATTGAAGTTGCAATATGCATAGAAATTGCAATGTATTTATCATAGCGATTTATAAGGCTTCGTTCAGATTTAATACGATGTGTTTCTATTTGTGGAATATTTCATAATAACTCCACTCTTAAGCCATTTATTATGTGAATGCCTTTGGCAACTTTTATCGGAACAGTTTTTGTACTATTGACTTTAATTTGGATTCACACTTTTTACACCTAGAATTTGCTAAAGGCATTTAAATATATAAAATAAGCTTTCAAAATAAAGGCGATTGATATCAGCCAAGGAGGTACCTAGCCAAATGTAGATAAAATAACGAGTTTAGATTTTTTTTATCAGCTTGAAGTAACAAACGATCATGCAGTCCACCTGATGGTAAGTGATTACTGCCGCCCATGGACATCTGTAAGCAACTTCATATAGAACAGCGGGTCTATCTGAAGTCGAATAGATGCGTTGCCACTACCGAGGACTAAGATGTTCGCCTCATATATAAGTAAGCCAGCCACACCCTTCCACCTCGCTCAAGAACTGCTTCACGTTAGAAAAAGATGTGGCAGTTGTACCTCCGGTCACATACCACTGATTCTACCACCGTATGTCAATTTTAATCATCGCCACTACATACCTAATTGACTCAAACACGTATAAGAGGACATAATGAATTACAGAAACGACTCTACTTAAAGTGACAGTAGCAAACGTGAAGAGTTTATCATTATACTAATAAATATTGCATTTAGAAAGTATTGTTATTCAGCTTACATCCTTGCGATAAATAATATAACTTGACTGGAAAATAAATGGAAACATTGACAAGCAAATCAAGTTCAATCAAGTCCTAATTCCTAGGACCAACATACTAAATGTTGGTCCTAGGAATTGGGACCTTTTTACATTATGGAGAGAAAGTGCACGGTCTATATCCTGAAGTAGTACAAAATGACTACTATATATATTACATACGCATAAAATTTAATCATTTCGGTTCCCATTTCAATTTGAAATATATATATATATATATCCCTTTTACTAAACGTAATACATGCGTTACGTTTAGTAAAAGGGATTCACTAACTGGAGGTTTTACAACAATATAACTACACCGGGGGTATTAATGTGACCCTAAGAATTCTTTTAATTCTATTTGTGATTTATTATAAACTAGCTGACCCGAGAGACTGTATCCTGTCTTAACTGACAATTTCGAATTCGCTATCAAGCGAATGACACTTATGTCAAACGCCGTAAGGTTAACATTACAAAATTGTAAATTGTTAATGTTCGTTAAGTCTTCTTAATTTTTTCTTTCTTAATACATTATTTCATAAGAACCTTCTCCGGAATCAGCAAAATCCGTCGATTCCATTACCAAGGGAAATAGGGATTCATTTATATATAGATATCAATGAAAGACTGTGGCCACTAACCGTCAGGGAAAATGCTATTTCAATTTAGACGAAATTGTCATATTGAAACTGTGAGCGTAATTTGCAGCGACAATTAATTGCTCTACAAACATTATCCACTGGAAAATAATAGCTATATGTAAATCTGTGACTTTTAGACTGAATAGTCCTGATGATTTAGTTAATGGACGTTACTATTCTAATGCAGTCAATATAACGAATTGTTAGCTCAATACTCAAACGGCAATTTCACTGAAATTTTCCAAAGTTTAATAAATTAAAACATAAACTTTGACACTTCAGTTCCAACGGAACTTTTAAAGCATGCTTGTTACTTTTATTATAATGTGGTAGTAGCATACGTATTTTAAATAATCATTGTTGTTAAATTATGTCTGTCAGCATCGGCCTAACCAGGGTCACCGTGTGATAAGCGTAAGTGAATAATTATATTAAATGTTGACCAATACATCAGAAAATCAAGCTGAAGACCTACTGACCGGAAGAATATTCCCTTTTGATTACTATACCTGAAGGTATCGATTGGCAAAGCTATGTATGGAGCACTTTAATAAGAACGTTATGTAATAAATCGACAGCATTATTAATCTAACTTACAATATAAAAACGCGTTCGTGAATTTAATTTAATTTTCTGAGTAACTATTTTTCAAGGCGTCTCAAAAAATCTGATAGTTAAACACATTTCAAAATGTAGTTATCCGAGTTGCGGCATTTTTCTATACACTGCTGTTGTCCCATTTTAAAGAGGCGAAGACTGCAAATGGGTGATATCTACAAAGGTTATTTTACAATAAAGTAAAAGTAAGTAAAGGTAAAATTTCCTGTAGTTCCTTTTACTACCAACACGACGAAAATCTATATCCGTCCCATTTAATAGAAATATATAACACTATAAGCTACAAGCAAGAAAACCTTATAGTTTATCATTAATTTAACGTCAAATAATCGCTGCAACATTCCGATTACATTCTGTCTTGAACCGCGTCCCACATGACCGAGAGTCGTGATTAACTGAAAGATTGAAAGTAGAGATTTTAAATCAGAATGCAATGAAAATAGCTATTTGATTATAAACTGTTCAGGTATTGATCAAACATATACATGTAATAAAAACAAGAGTTCCTCATGTCTGTTTATGGCTTGTATTTGCAAAAAAAAAAACTTAGAGGATTCAGCATAAGTATTAACAGAAATTTCTAAATATTTTTTTACTTTTTGTATTTATGCTTGTCTGTGTATTAGTAATACGAATCACTACAAAAAATTAAAATTTAATTAAAGAAATTCAAAATATATTCATAGTTCGTATCATGAGGTTACAATTAATCTATATTTTATAAGAATTCATCTACTATATTCAAAGCTTTTACCAGAAGTAACTTTTTTAACATTGTTTTACGTTACGTCTGTGATGTTAACTAAATTAAGTATGTTAAAACTTGTAGAAGGAATAAAATTTCGGTCAAATATATGTCAATTGTCGTGTTATATTTGTCAAAACGTGGGCGACACCGCTAAGCATATAGCTGTATATGTGTGTGTTTTAATTGCTGTTCTTACGTCAAAGAACACTGCTGAATCAAGTTTTGATAGTAATTTGACCAACAGACTACCGAATGCCTTGGCTGTCTCATTATATTTTTCGATTATTGCCCGATGATTACTATCATTTTTTGTGCAATAAAATTCGCAAGAGCAAAGAGCATCGTCATCCAAAAACATATTTAGATGGAAAATGAGCTCGACCAATGATGATAGTTTTATAGTCAACTATATGTTCGCTACCATCCCAGAGGGCTAAACTAGAACGCCTCACATAGGACGCAACCAAGCGATCTGCTAACGCTAAAATAATATAGGTAGTGCCGCCACAATCAAACCACAAGCAGCCTTTTAAACTCGTAATTAATTGTTGCAACGATTATATACGGGTTTGCAACTTTTTTTAACTTCACATATTTTGAGCAGCGATTAATATACGACAATTTTATCGATAGTTGGTTAGGGTGAATTAAACTTACAAAGAGGAATTCAGGTTAAGTCAGGTTTTGATTTACATATCTGTTAAATGTCTACCTAGCGTTTATACTATTTGGAAATATTGTTTATCATTTATTATTTTTTTCTGTTCCTTTTAATATTTTTACAGTCTACACCATACGTTCCGCCTATACTTCTGTGCACCTGTGGTTATTTCAACGCAATGCTGTAAATTATTTTTTCAACAGGTATATTTACGAATTATTTCGACTATGAGTAAAATCATATGGATAAGTTTATGAAGAGTTTTTTGCGACATCGGATATACATATCTAGCTTCTCTATAGATATCCGAAAGGAGCTCTTATAAAACTTAGCAGAAAGTTCTTACCGTATCCGTACGGGCACATCAAATAGCTTTTTTAGGATTGTGAGATACCCACTAAGTAGTATGAGTCAAGTTAAAATATTTTAATCAGAATATCAAATTGTAATCAAACGTTACGTCCTAAATTAATAGGTCAATACTTACCCGATCTGCCCAAAAATTACAGCGATTATTTTTGAACCTACTCAATGATATAAATATTTAATTTAGTTTAGTTGAAATTAAATTTAACTCTAGCCAAAAACAGAAAACAGGGTTTTAATACTTTATGCATGTTAGTTAACACGTAAAAAATTGGTGACAGCGTTAAATCATTAAGAAGTTAAATAGATTACCTAGTCAGAGAGAGAACAAATATTTGTCGCATGACGATGCTATCAATTTCGATCTAACTATTGTTTGCTTTGATAACGACATTACGTACGCGAAACATCTGAAAAAACGCAACGAATTATAAAAAAATAGTAAAATTGACGAGACTCACGTCCGTTCGATACAATAGAAATAATTGGGGCATACCTACGTTTTCTGTCTATTGTGCATATAAAAAGGTATGTAATGAAAATTAAAATTTATGCCGAAACTAAATTTTACGCCAGCTAAAAAAATAAATAAAATACTTTTCACGAATTAATACCGATCATAATTGTCTATAAAAAACTTTAAAATTTATTTTATTAATCAACCAAACTCAGATACACTTATAAATATAGACAATTTTAATTTTAAACTACCGTTCTAATTGAACTAAAGCCTAAAAAAGTTTACGCTCGCTTTTCCGGGTTTCTAGACGTCTACATCATGGATGGTTTTTGTATAGCCGGTTAACCGTGTGCCTAGAGTGTCGTGTTCCCGCCTTGGAAGACTGTCACAAAACTTACGGGTGATGAGTGATACCGCGCGTATTGGGAGCGTGCGTTCGGTCGCTCGTACGATGTACGACTGACGGTCGCGGGATGCCTAGGTCCGACTCGAAGGCACTTTTAAAATGGTGGTGCATTGCTGCTGCTCCTACTTCGATTATGCTCATACATATGTGTTTAGAGCCTCCCGGCACCACATACCCCTTCGAATTAGCGATGCCCTCAAACCAAAATTAAGCTTTATACATTTACGAGAACATGAGAAATTTGTAACAGAAAATAATCTGCGATAGTACAGGCACGCAATAAAACATAGTGCACAAAATAAAGCCAGTTAGGTCGAAAAACGATGTTGATAAGAGGGCAAACGACTAACGTTCTATTTACGGTGCTGCCGTGCTGTTTTACATGAAAAAATCTGTTTGTATAAAATCTTTATGCAGATAACTTAATTTTGTGCTATTCCAGTTGTCGCAGTAAGTACTGGGCATCCATAGTACGTATAAATTGGTGCAATATGAGCGATGAGTTATGAACACGTATGTTTAATACATAAAAAAGTACGATGTATTTATAGAGAGTACAAAAAATACTAGTTAATTTCATTAGAGTCAACGTTGTGATTTTCATAAATAAATGTCACTGTAGTACTAAATATAATATTTGGAAGATATATAATTAATTGTTTGTCGCAGTTAAAACTAAATATTTTGCGTATTTCTCAGATGTATGGAAGCCTATAAAATACCTAATATGAATTCGGTGTACCTTTCGGTTACGGCAACGATAGGGCCCTATAATAGTGTAGCAATGCTGCGTTCAGAATTGAAGGGTTTGATAGGGTAGACAATTTTTTTTTTTGGAGTGATTTGTATCTTATAAATAATAAGAAAGCAAGATCTCTTCAAGTTGAAACGCACATACGAACAATTTCACGTAACATCGCCTATATCTCCATATAGCCCAGGAATCTTAGTCGTAGAAGTTCCTGTATTAGAAACAAAGGGCACCAGCGTCAAATTTGTTAACAGTATATATCTAGTAAAATTACCGTTTATCATTATAATGAGGCATTCGTCGCATTTTTTTGTTGGTCAGAATTATACTTACGTTTAAAACCTTTTACCTACAGTTTTAAATCAACACATTTGCTTTCAAACACTCCAAGAGCGGCATTTAAATGCTAAACAGTTGCAGTGTATGAATGGCCTTAAGGCCATATTCCATAGAGAACCGCGCCGTAAGTTTGTGTTCAAAAATTCTTTAAAGAAAAGGTCTTGAGGCCTTGAGTTTCATCCATTTTAGTATTTTCACGTTTTGTCGGGGGGGGGGGGGAGAAATGAAGCAATTTCTTGAAATGATTCATTAGAAGTCAATAATTAATTCTACATCATAATCACATCAAACATGCAGTTATGTCACAAAAGTATGTCATAGGTTCTTCATATTATATAATGCGACATTGTTTTTGTCCCTAAGTAGCTGAACTGATTTAGACGAGACTTCTACTAAAATACGTATAGACTACGAGGATTGGCTTAATACTTAAATATCGAACATGTCAAGTGAGCACGTGGATGAAACCGCGCGAAAGACCTCGTTCCTAATAAAGTTTTAAAGTTAACTTAATAGTGTGTTTTATGGACAAAAATGTTCGGGACGAAAGTTGTTTGAGCTTACTTTTATTAACTGCAAAGGTTTTAAAGAAGCAAAAAGCTGGAAATAAATGGAGCAACACAGTGTTGAAGTAAAGTTGGCGAGTTAGAAGATCTTTATTGAGACTACGTACTTTTAGTGACATAAAACCCTACCGTTTCTTGGTTAGCCACAGGACATAGCTACCGGGAATGGACTCGCAAACTTAGAACAGAAATATTTTAAAATAAAATTACAAGTAACATGTATAAAAATATTAAAACAAAAATCCAGACTGCTTGAAAACTTTTGTATGCCTTCAGTTTCAGTTCATTGCTTTTAAGTCAGTTTATTGTTCTTACAATAATATATTTAATTTAAAGCTTTTTGTGAGCTTTTGTGAAAATAGTAACGTAAATATATTAAAATATATAGAGAGCCAAGCCAAGAGCAATAGCCTTATAAGACAATGAGTAATCTAATTGTATTATATAGTCTATGTCACTCTGCAAACAAAACGTTTCTATGTGTTACAAGACATTTAGGCTGAAGCGCGTGCCAAAAATTACATATATACATACAGACGTATATATATGCATAAGCTAGAAAAACATAACCTTCCTTCAGACGCAGTCGGGTAAAAAATGTACTCTTACACCAAAAAGTTACGTAATGTATAACGGAAGATTATAACCAGCTCATGACTATAATAAATTGTAATTAGCTACATAATGACATAGATGCAAATAATATCGTGAAAATAATATACAATTACTGACATTCTAGGCATTTAGATAGATAAAAACACAGGCCAACCGATTTCGACAAAAACACAGACCAGACTTCTTTTCGGCCATCTCATCGGCATGTGTTTTTGTCGAAATTTGTTGATTTACTATTAATGATAGCCATTTATTCAAATAACAATAATTACTCATCTTATTAGGTACAACGAATAAAAAATATTAGGAATTATATTGTAAATTAATATTCTATGACTAATAATGTTATGACAACAATCATACGGAAAATAACAATTATATATTATAATATTAATTATTAATATTTCATGTCTATGATTGAATACGTATTTTAAAGTAGATGATTCATTGTACGGTTTACTTTGACCCTATTTATTTCTTAAATTACTAGTAGGGTAGATTCTCAAAAAAGAAAATTTATTAAATTAAAATTACGAATTAATTCTTTGTTTAATCGTTCCATAATAATGATCTAGGGGAGAGTGGGGTATTCCTAGACACCGAGTAATCCCGGAGTGTGAGGCAGACATACAAATAGTTAATCATTGTGGCTTTACTCGGAGCCTTTTCATCGGACCATAAATACAGAAAATGCTGTCAATGGGTTCAAAACGGCAGTCCTCTACCCTCTTAACATGGCAAAATTAAAAACTACATTTGACGCTTTTGGTGACACTGCATGAGCAGATTACCGGTAACTCTACAAGCCAAATTTGCTTTCAATTCCGAAGCCAAACAATAGATGTATCTTCACCAGCTTGTACTACTGCGTCCAGCACAAATAATGTAATGAAAAATATGACCTCCGCTTGTGTGGCAACTTCATTCCAAAGCCAAAATGAACCTGAACCGTCAGGTGCAACCGAACAAGCGTCTATTGAAGATGAACCTATAAATGTCAGTGAAAAAATTTTTTCACCGAAGCTATCCAATTCAATCAATAATACGGATTTAATTAATGTATTCTAGAATATGATTTCGTAATCTACAATTTCAACAGTAGAAATTCAACTGACACATTTAGCTCAGGCCATTGCCTCTACTCTACCGTTAGGTATGCTACCTGCAATAATTTCAGCGGTTAGTTCCATTCCCAAATGCACTACTTTTAAATTTTGCGGCAGCTAATCTATTCCCAAATACTACCAACTAAATTGCTATATCATCAACAATCCCACCAACATTATCACCTTCGGTTGCATTCTCTGATATTGTGGATGTAGCTATTCTGCAATTTCCAACATAAAACCAAGAAAAGAACAAGCAGCATTCCGTTATTTTATGTAATTCGATAAGCAAGAACTAGAAAATAAGTAAAAAAAAATCAAAGACAGAAAAAGAAGTCTGACATGCAACTAGTTCAAATAGATATTAAGAAATAGAAGACTGGTAATGATACTAGTAAAGATGTTAACAAAAGGACTAGTACAAAGTCCAAGAAAGGAGTAAGAATTCTAAAAAAAAAATAATAAAAAGAATTAGATGAGGAAGAATATTAGTGTATATTTTGTAATGAAAAGAAATGCTTATGAAAGTCGCACAAGTGTTTGTCGGGTGGATATACTTATATTTATGATCTATGTAAGAATTAATATCGCATTTGTAATTAATCCATAGTGTTCGGAATTGCCCCAATGGGCGTCCGTATTTACCCGTAGTGTACCGGGTAAATACGGACAAGAACAGTTTTGTTTTTGCTTAAAAAAATATTGTTGTTGATTAGTAATGAGATAAGTGTTATGTTTAATTTGTAAGGTAGAAACCAAAGTTTAATGATAAAATAAATGCGACTGATTAATAAGTGAACCTTCGATTTTATTTAAAGGTTTTCTTAGGGCGCCGCAATTACCCCACTCTCCCCTATATTATATTGAGTTAGTGATGAGAAAGTTTAAAACGTTTCGTCACATTTTCGATTCTGCCGAAGTTTTCCGTTTTACTCGGTTTCTGAGTCGGAAGTCCTTGCGGTCGCACTTTCGAGTTTTAAACGACACTTCGCCACATTACTACGGGCACCGTCCTTACAAGTGCGAGGAGCTAGTAATGAGACTGGACTTCGGGCAGGTGCTTCATTAATACTATGTGAAGCTTGGACACATCTTTTGTTCGTCAATGGACTTCCGACGCCTACTATCTACGAACATTTTTATAACATGTTTATACATAACTTTTATAACATGTGTAAACAATACTAACATGTGTGTGAGAGGGTCATGTTTTTCGAGCGCATGTATGTATGTTTGTTTGTATATATGCCCATTTCTTTGGCACGCGCTACAGCTCAAATGGCTTGACGGATTGTGATACACACATCATTGAAATCATCCCAGTTTGGAGAGTGACAGGCTATATAATTTTAGAAATGGCGCCTGCAAATGGGGTAAGACGGCTCCCCCTTTCCCCTATTAGTGATGACTATTTTTATTATCACGACAACATGGGTATCAAATAAAAGCTAGTAATAGTCCATTCACAAAATATATATATTATAATACGTTTACTTTAATATTTTGAGGAAAAGTCATATAAAGCGTTAAATTAAATGTTGCATTATGAAGAAAAAAATCGTTTTATGCAGTCGGGTTTTATGTTTTAATAATTTTAACAATGTTACTATTTAAATCACCTTCATGGATAATCAGTTCCAATTTTTTTAAACTTAATTCTCGTAATTTATCATTAGATGTAACTAAAATGGATAAAAAAAAAACTATATTACATTTTGTCATTAACTATCTCATACTTATTCTTAAAACTTATATTGCTCAATTATAAATCTCAAGCAGATCTAAAATTCCATTTTGGTATATTAAGACACACTGCTCTTAAACGCGCTTGACTGCTCTTCTTAAATCACATAGGTACCACCTTAGCACGTTCCCAGTAAACGGATTGACACTGTAAGTTGTTGGGTAAGTTCAATTATAACTCCATTACTGCGAAATCTGACTTCATAGGGTTTCTATAATTGTCGTATGTTCAAAAACAAATATCCAAGTCGATTTTTTATAATTGGTTTAACATATTCAATTGACCTTTTAATATATTTAGTTAATTTTATTTACAAACTAATAATTAAATAATTTATGGGCTAGTAAGTTTTAAACGACGTTTGACATATGTTTTCTTTTAAGAATTAATATAAGTTCGTAGGCTAGATAAAGTT
>DWTU01000214.1:0-20266 GCA_018251515.1 Cecropterus confusis | reverse complement strand
GTGCCCTGCGCTCCGACCGCCGCTGTCCGCCCGCGCCCCGCGCCCGCCAGCCAGCTGGCCTCAGCCCGGAAGCGAGTCGCCCGCGCCGCCCGCGCCGGCGGCTCCCTTCCCCGCCGGCCGAACACTCACTTGACTTGAATGTGAATGTCTTGTTTTGTCTGTCGGCGTTTAGGCGATATTTGCCAGTTGTATCCCAGAGATAATTGACTTAATCGGCACTAGACCCAAGTATGGCGGCACCCTCAAGAATGAGCGGGGACGCAGGTGAGCCGCTGTCTTCACTCCGTTCCGTTGAATGTATCCGTGTTGTGATATCTATATCTTCCTTTTCCTCTCTTAGCACGCTTCTGTGTTCTCACTTTATCTTTGGCGGGACGCGAGTCCCGCAATGTCTTTGTTTTTGAGTCGGTATTGATTGTAAATTATTATCTTTGGATTGGTTTGAGTTCAGTTGAATAGAAACCAGCAGATAGTGGCTAGTGCTATCGCTCGTCATATAGGTTTCATATTATGTTCTGTTAGTATACAACCGTACGTATTTAAGGAATGTTAATGGTAATCGTAAAGCTTAGTAACGGAGAGATAAATGTTGAGTGGTACCGTAGTGTGTTGTTGGAGTTCTCGTGTGTCGGCCGTCGACAGCTCCTTTCTGTGGGCCGAGCGCCGGGCGCCGCCACGGGGGGCGCTGTTGATGCGGACCGGGACCTAGTGAGTGCCATCCGCTCGCCTCCTTCTATTCCTCCCTGCCTGCACGTCTAATGTAAATGTACTGTACTCTTGCTCTTAAATGTTGACCCTCCTTACTGTTTGTAATCTGTAATGTAATTTTGAGTCGACCCCCTCGGTAAATTTAGTGTAATGTATTTACGTAAAAAATTCATAGAGCGTGGCAAGGCTGTGTGCATTGAGGACATTTTTAACGCAAACTTAGCTTAGTTCTCGACATGCCATTCGACATATTGACATCATTAGCGGCGATACACAATCATTCATACTAAAGTTTGGATTTATTAATTTAAAAATTGTTTGCGGTGTTTTTGCGATCGTTAATTAAAAGGTAGAGTTTTATTGCGTTTTACGATACAAATGGATCAGATCCTTTGCCACACCTTAGAGAATAAATAGATTGCATGTGTAGTCACTCGCAATGTGCATTTGACCTATTTTCTTATCTATTTAATTTTCCTTGACGTTTGTACCGACTTTAACTGATGTTCTTCTTCTGTGTTTTGATTTAGATTTTAACTCATCAACCTCCATCATTGTGCCGACACTGTTGACTGTCTGTCCGCGCCCACACCTTTCTACATCGTGCTGTGTCTAACCCTTTTTAAGTTGAACTTATAAAGAATTGAGGCTTGATCATATACCAACTGTTTTCAAACATCAGGGACATAATAATTTTAATAACTATAAATGAACTATACTGAGAGGCAAGCTTTTAATATTTGGTCGCGCGATTAGTTTTTATTCTCGACTATTAGAAAATCTAAAGACAGTAACAGAAGTACGTAACTGTAAATAGACATTAGTTGTTCAATTAACAGAATCATTTCATATTTGACATAGTTTTTGGCTGCAGCCTTACCATTACTGTCTATAGATACGATATCGTTACCCCTTCGACATTCACTTTGAAGTCACTGTTTTTCGACTTTGAACATGTCGATTTTATTTTGTTATCATATATTAGACTTACGTAACCACGTTTATGGTGTTACTTACATCGTCATCGCGATAGTCACACGCCCCTACGGCCTAAGTATAACCGTCGACCGTTTTAGTGTGGTAGATAGTTACACAAAACCTGACCGAAACTGAGACTTCATTTCTTTGTGACTTTCATTGTCTTACTCTCTGTTTACTAATTTGCGTGTAATTACAAGCTGTATTAAACAAACATAAGTCACAAAGATATGAGCTTACTGATTGTTGTGAATTATGGAGGTTTTATACGATGTCTTTATTATTCCAAATTAATCAGTTTACAAACGCAAGGATATGCTGCAGTAATGCTTTGAACATATTTGGCCGTCTAATAAAGGCATTGTTAGTCCTGTAGTTGTTCTGTCACGCTTTTGTCATCTTTTGTTTTGTTTAACCTTGTTGCGACCGTCATTGTTAGTATGTTTTTAATTTACTAAATCACTCCAATTGTTATTGTTTTATGGTCCCAAGTGTTGAACAAAACTTCAAATTGCTACACTCTTGCGTATTGTATTATAGTTATAAGATTGTCTGCTTCTCTAAGTATTGCTTTTAAGATATAAAATGAAAGCTAAAGTTTAAATATCGATTTCTCCTTCAAGTGCTTCAAAACTCGAAAGTGCTGTAAATAATGATTTAACTTTAACTTTGCCCTTTTTCTTTAATTCAAGTTCGACAACTCATACTTTGAATAAACTTAGCTTCGACTGCTTTTTAGATATTTTATTATGCAATTAATTATCGTAGTGCAAAACCTACAGATATTTTACAAATGTTATAATACATTTGTACGTTTTCAGGCATATAGTTGTATGTGGACATATAACGTACGAATCAGTGAGCCATTTTTTAAAAGACTTCCTACACGAAGACAGAGAAGATGTGGACGTTGAGGTTGTTTTTTTACACAGGTCAGTATATAAGAGATAATCATTACACAATTACAAATAAACGAGCATTATTATTTATACCTATTATTCTTACCTTGATTTACATGGGTGTATAGTTTATAGTACTTTAATACATTGACTATGCTGTCATAAGTATAGTATGCGCCTTACAACTGGCAATGAAGTATAAAGGTGGTGTATCATGTGTGATCCCGCGACGCTTTCAGAAAAGAGCCCGATCTTGAGCTGGAAGGTCTCCTGAAGCGTCACTACACCACCGTCGAGTTTTTTCAGGGTACAATGATGAATGCCGTCGACCTTGAGAGAGTCAAGGTTAGAGTAAGACCGACTAGCGCAGGCATTAGTTTATCGCACGGCCCTACTTATCATTGATTCGCGTCTAAGTGATTTAATCATTAATATGCATAACAGAGATCCTCTCTTCTGTAAAGACGCTGTTTCATAGTCACAGTAGGATTTTATCACTTGGTAAATTTATCTTATGGTTCTTAATGCAATCATTGCTTTCACGGTGGGACGGTGACGCCCCGCCCGCGGCCTGGGCGCGCGCCCCCGTTCCACCGCACCGCGTATTTTGATACTAAATAGAGTTGCATGGTAACGTCGGCCTACATCAGGCGGCGGACTAGCCACAATCCGGTCCGTAGTGTTAACTGAGTATTGATGGCAGGAAACCGCCCGACCTGGAGCTTGAAGGCCTGTTCAAGAGACACTTTACTACTGTGGAATTCTTTCAAGGCACCATAATGAACCCTATCGATCTCCAGAGGGTAAAAGTAAGTAGCACTGCACACGAGACGTGATCTTTGGGCGTGGTGTCGGTTTGAAGCTGTGCAGTCTGTCCTTCCTATAGCCGTAGAGCGATGCTCGGTCTCACTCATCGAGGAGACGTTCTGTTGGAGTGGTGTACAGTTCCCTTCTAATAAATACTTTTGGGCTGTTTGTGCGTGCCTCTCGCTATTGTATCTGATCTGTGTGTGCGTCGTCCCGCACGTACTGGCCTGGCCATAAGTGGCGTGTATTCCCCGGCCGCGCCGAGCCCGGCCGGTCGCCTATGTGTCTATATGTACCTACTAACTGGGTGTTGTATGCGATGCCACATAACCAATACTCTAAACAATCGATATTGACTTGTACTGTACAACCGATAAAACAGTGCTGAAAAAGCTAATTGGCATTAATGGTTGCTGACGAAAGAGTTTCCTCTTCAAAATTTGCTTGGTAGATCGAAGTACAGTTGTCGATTGTCGATTTTGTCGAGTGTTTAAGGTGAGTTCTACGTGTCGTGCACGGCTTGACGTCGGAATGTTTGTATGCATGCTACCTTCTGTAACTTTCTCGTGTGCTGCACCAGCTTTCTTGACCAAAAAGTGACCACTACTGATACTAATTTCATAAAAAATGATAATACTTGTAATCGTTCTATTTGTATTACAAACAAAATCACAGTGATCACTTACAACATTGTCGTAGACCCTTGCATGCCCCTTCATGCTTTTTATTCGACTAAAAAGTATGCATCTCGTAGCGATTCCTTTGAATGAATGTGTCTGCTTTAATTGTTTTCCTGTGTTATTTATATTTTCGTGTTAAATGTTAAATTGTAAGCCATGGTAAGTAAATACCTACCTTTGAAATGGTAAAAGAAACTAAAAATGGTAAAGAACTAAATTTTGAATCGAAATTTAAATGTAAACTTTGCACTCATAAATATACAGAAAAGTGAAATGAGTAATTTAATATCAAAAGAGCAATTTTCAAATTAGTAATAAAACTTATTAGACATATTAACGTAATTTAAAAAATATTGGCGTAAGGTCTCTTGAATTTGGAACATTAGCTGAAAAAAAGTAATTAAACACTTAAAATGCACGAAACGTTAACAATAGTCAATACCCAGGTGCACGAAGCGGACGCTTGCCTAGTGCTAGCCAACAAGTACTGCCAGGATCCCGATGCGGAAGACGCTGCTAACATCATGAGGGTTATCTCTATCAAGAACTACTCCGACGATATCAGGGTCATCATACAGTTGATGCAGTATCACAACAAGGTATAATTTCAAATTCTCATACCATTAACAGTAGTTTTTAAAGGTCTAATCACTCTAATCCGATAAATCTTTAATCTAAAACCTAAAACAATCGACGATATGATACTACCGTCCTGTAGCTTCAATCGCCTAGTTTAAGTCAATTTGTTATTTAGACTATCACAAAATATTGGCTACGTAAATTTTCGATTGATTTTAAATATCAACATATAATATTTTATTACACCAAGAGGAATAAAATAATATATCTCTTTCTGAAATCTGATTTTAATAAACTTACTTACTTCTTATTGACATAATATAGATCGTAGATATACATACAATAATTTTTAGGCCTACCTCCTCAACATTCCATCCTGGGACTGGAAGCAGGGTGACGACGTGATTTGCTTAGCAGAACTGAAACTGGGCTTCATTGCACAGAGCTGCCTCGCGCCGGGATTCTCCACCATGATGGCCAATCTCTTCGCTATGAGAAGTTTCAAGACGGTCAGCTTTTTATTCATTTACTTTACAATTATTCTGTGTATCTATAAAGTTCTTCCAAAAGTGCATTCGGAGTTACCTTTCTAAGATTGGCTGCGAACAACAAACTTCTTCGAATGCTCTTTACTTAACATTTCTTATGCGACATTTCCACAGTCCCAAGACATGGCTATATGGACTAATGACTACCTGCGCGGTACCGGCATGGAGATGTACACCCTGACACTGAGCTTGACGTTTGTCGGAATGCCCTTCAAAATGGCAGCAGAGTAAGTCGGCAGCGAACGAGATGCTTGCAAGTCGTGGCGTGAACGACGTCGTACACTAAACTATCGATTTCGACATGTACATGTGTTCGAGCTCCACACACCCCATAATGCCATGTTCGACGGACGAACGATACTAACCGATACGAATCACATAGCTTTCCTCATTAGAATTTACTTAGCCTTTGCAAGCTTACGTCTGTGAATTTTGAGGCGATGTTTTCTCAATTTATCTGGTGCCAATTTGCGTAGGTTTTGCACAAATTAACATAGCTACAATAATTGAAGATTTATTAGATATATAATAATAATACCGAGATTGAACTAATATTTTTACATAGATACCTAACTATAGGGGCAGGGAGATGAGATGATGTGAAGCATAAAGTATCTCCGATGGAACCTTCCATGGCTGTGATAACTAACACGGCACGTGCTTGAGCGTCTCCTATTGGTTGATTACAGTCCCCCGACACACAAGCTTGGCAGAACGATTACCTGCAGGGTACGGGCTGCGAGATGTACACGGAGACGCTATCGACATCCTTCACAGGAATGAGCTTCCCCCAAGCGAGCGAGTAAGACTCCAGTCACCTGGGCCACCCATCCCGCACCCTTGTGCTAATCCTAGCTGTTTGATGTGCACTAACCCTAAAAGAAACATAGTTGTAGGATGTTATTAAATGCAATGTTTTGATCCACAGATTAGATTGTGCATGCTGGATGGGTAAATAATTAGATTTAAAGCACTGAGTACATACATCAATAAATTAAATCTGAATTGAAGTAGTAATGAGTACCAGTAGTATAGATGCACGCTGATTTGTTCAAAATGTTGAAAATGACTTCAATTCATTTTATTTTATATCACACCTGGAAATGTTTCTTGTTACTGAACATTACTTGACCAATTGTCTCTAAAGTATTTTGATGAATGCACTCGTAGGAACGAAACTTCATATTGGGATGTAATTTGGTATGTGTTTATCATTAGTAGTATCTGGTTATCTACTGTTATTTAGCTTACTCACGTTTAATATGACATTGCATTTTAATAATGTTTTTAGAACTTTATACTTCAATTAGATTTTTTTCTTCTCTCCTTCTCTTGCTACAAATTGCCGTCAAATTAGCATCACCGTTACATTCCACGCTATACATGTTTTTCTTGTAATGTGTGCTTCGCTATTTCCTCTTCTAAAAATAGATTAATTAAAAAGATAGTAAATAATAGATATATGCTTCAAGTAAATAAAATATATTATGTTTTTACGCATGATGCATGTTTCAATAAAAGAAATGTTGGGTAAGTCTCTTATAAAATTGTATATTTCCAAATTTGAGGAGCAATTATTATATTCTAATGAACACTATTTGTTAAAAAATCCTTTCCTTATAAATTATACTTGCTTCCAACCAAGTACGTTATATCAATATTCTATATAAATTTACTTCGGTCATACTTATTTTATCTTATTTAACTTTTATACAAAATACAATACTTAATTTTAATAATTATAATGATAAGATAGTACCTTCGTCGATATAGCGATAATATTTTCGCAGATTGTGTTTCACGAAGCTGAAACTGCTGCTGTTGGCGATAGAGATCAAGGGCGAGGAAGGCACGGACAGCAAGATTTCCATCAATCCGCGGAACGTGAAGATTCAGGCTAACACACAAGGATTCTTTATCGCGCAGTCTGCAGATGAAGTTAAAAGGTTCGTATTTTATCTCCATGTTGAGAAATTATAATGTCAACTGTTATTATATCTTTATAACAGTGTTCCTAATCGACGTCGCCTATCTGATCAACGTCATCTTCATAAGTGCATGTACATTTGTACTTTGTGATTCTTAAGTTCCTTTTTAAAACTGTAAATTACACGAAATACTTATATTTGATACGAGTACCTACTGAAATCCTAAGGATTTGATCCTGATACGTTTAACATTTCAGAGCCTGGTATTATTGTAAGGCTTGCCACGAAGACATCAAGGACGAAACGCTCATCAAGAAATGCAAATGCAAAAACTGTAAGATCATTTCCTATTTATGTTTTAATCAAATTTATAAGTTGTTAATTAATGAAATATTTTATTGAGCAGGGAAAATATTTACGACCAGATCAAAAGTCTTACTCGTACACTAAATGATAACAGTAATTCTGTGACATTCTTTCTGGAATACTCTTGTACTGATCTTATAATTTCACGAGCTGTGTCTTCATGATCACTAAACAATCGCATATGTAAGATTAACGCCAATATATGTGTCACAAGTAAATTACACAGTAGGAACCTGTAACGCAGCAAATTCTTATAATCACACCTGTTTCCTTTGTATCTGTGAGAAATTAATCGAATATTCGGGCTAAACTTTTAGTGACCGCGCACCAGCGGAAGGTTGGAGCCGACATAGGTAACTTGCACCACACCTAACCATACAGATTGACGTTTTCCAATATTTATTTTCGTGTCTATATGATTTTTGAGTTGCTTTAGTGGTGTTGCGTCCGTACCTCACAGACTGGATCGGTTGCAAGGCATTCTTGATCCGTGCTCGTTCACACCCTATTTAGCGATCATTGTGTATGTCCGCTCGCTCGTGAATGGATATTGCCACGATAAAGCACTCTGACACTTCACCATTTATATGGCTTTTGAGATATTTCTCGCTCTTTTCCGACTCTGAGAGCGTTTAGTGCATCATACAATGTTATACAGAAATCACGATTGAACACATTTTGAGTGTGTAGTTACACTTAGCTTTCAATACCTACACAGTTTGAATTATGACAGATATTAGAATACCAACCACAACCTAGATATAAATTGATATGATGCACTTCAAGGCCCAGTTAAGGCAATATTGCATGAATCTTATAAATAAGTAGAATTGAATATGCAAACTGCAAAATTGCACCCTCATTTATCCCAGAACACCTAGCTAAACGAAGTTTCTTTGCAATTGCAAATCCACGAAAGCATGTCTCAGAAAATTCAGAGTGAAGATAATCGCAAAACGCTAAAAATTGATGAGTGAGCTTTGGAGATTACACAAAGGCTTTATAGAACAGTTCCGGCTTGTCTGTGCTATTGACAGTGACTAACGCGAGGTCGAAAGAGATACGGTCGCCACTCATTACATCATCGGCGGATTTGGTAGATTCAAGTCATTTTTGCCATCATCACTCGATTGTATTTGCATTCGAAGTCATAATCAGCTGTTTAGTTCTACCAAATTCTAACATCGACTTCCTATCGACCATTCGAACGCGGGCGTACCTTCGCATTGTCAGTGTTTGGATTTTTACAGATGTCGGAATGATGATGATGCAGACTGGGATGGTGAAACAAAGTCTTAATACGTATCGTGGTTGCCCCGACGGTACGAAGCGGAAACATGACATACCTTATTACCGTACCTCACAACACGTTTAGTTTGTTTGCATCGACTAACATCGCTCATAAGTTATAAAATTGGGCTACAGTATATGCTAATTCACTATAAAAGATACACGCTAGATTAGCAAGGCTACTTCACGAGTATATGTACAGTATTAACTAAGACAGTGCTTATTTCGGAAATCTTAGGAAGACACTCACAGTCACGGCTGCAAAACTAAGGGTAGTAATAGACACAGACTTTGGTTACTAACATATCCAAATGTGTACATACTTCTTTATGGTAACACAGGTCGAGTACGGTATTTTTATGTTTCCCTTCATTTCGTGTCTAATAAACCATTAATTTTAAGGGCATAAGCAATCAGAAAATATAAACACGACCTTGCTTGTAAGAACAGCGGAAGAAACCCTGAGCTTTGCATATATGTCTGCAATGTATACCCAATCTATGATGTGCCTTATTACCATACGTATGCAACTGTGTATCAGATTGAATAATTGATTAATCTATAACAAGTAAGCTTAAAACCTATTGTTTCTCGGTTCAGTGGCTACATTCAGGAAAGGCGTACGAGCCGTCCAGATGGTTGGCAGGGCAAGTACGTAACAATTGTGCATAAAATTCAATGTTAATGTCAATGTGGTGTTCTTATTCGCGATGCAAGTGGTGAAAGTGTTATACCACCCGCCATGCGGTTAGCAAAATCGTGTCTTGTTATCATTGTCTTGTTACAGGCTGAAATCTTAATCAAAAACTCAGACAATGATTAATCGCGCAGGAGACTTTGATTCTATAGTTTTAGATATTCCGAACAGAGAATTTACGAAACGATTAGGATCAAAGTCGATTGCGTATTCATTGGCGTCTTTAGTGAAATGATTGGTTAATATTTCACCTATGTATACGTTTATCTATGTGCATTTATACAGCAGTTAGCCGTTTGCCTTTCTATTAGCCGATGTAAACATCGTGAGACACGTTGTGATGTAATTTTATTTTGGTCTTGTTCTTATTGTTACTAATTATAATTATTATCAATTCGAAATATTTTATAGGAGTATTTTGATCCCTAATTTATGCATCAATAGACCCTCAGATATTGATGTTGTGAAGTTATAGATTCATACGTACGTATTTATTATGCTTTGAATTTAAGATTTTTTCTAATGGTTGCCACCCTGCAAAGGGAACATTTAATTTGAATTAGATATCCCCGCCTCGATAGAGACAGGATTTTGCAGTGAATGGCTACTGCCTCGCGTTCCGACGAAAAAATGGTACATTCATACGCTAATAAGTAAATTTCAATTTCATTTACCTAGTCGTCACCATAATTGTAGCGATCTCTAGGTTATCGCTATCAAATTACAAATCATGCTCTATTATCATTTATCTTCCCATTACCTTATACATTAGCCTTATTTTCATTAACTAATATGGTTTGCAAAGTAATAAAAACTTTACAAATAGTGGTGTTATAGTAAAGTAATATTAGAATTTAGTACTCACAAGTGCTTGTCTCTAGTTAGATTTCGTTAAGTAGTTTAGTATATTTTATTGTTTGTTTGGTTTTGTTCTTTGTTTGTTTGTTTTAGATGTTGTGTATTGCATGTGAATGTTTTGTAGCTAATACTAAATGTGGTATGTGGTAAATGTTATTCTTAAATTATTTTTAATCAATATTTATTGTTCAATGTATAAGTGCATTTGGTGTCACCTCTACTAAAGTTGATGAATTTATTAGTTTCCTCCTTTAATTAACAGAGTTTAATATCAATGCATGAATTGTTCTCGAGTCCCTGATATCTGATTGGTGAAACCGAATGTACAATATGTGTATTCCATATAAAGTTGGACATACGACAACCTATGTGAACAACACGCTGTATATTTGCGATGTGAGGTATTATTGAGTGGTGTATCGGAATGCGATCTTGTGCTGATGTTTTGCAGATGACCACCATCCTCCCCCCACCTTCACGCCGCCAGAGTTGCCCAAGAAGGTCCATGTTCGAGGTACATCTCAGACTGAGGACTGAGTGTTTTTATTTTTATTTTCTTTACTTTATCATCGGCCCACACATCAAGCAGCCAGTGATACGCTTGTCCATAGGTTACCGGAACTTTGCACTTAGATGCTTACCACGCATTTTCATAGCGAGCACCGATATGAGTGGCAATGAGAGAGCCATCGGTATCAGCTTCCATCAAGCATGACCCCTGGCTCGAATTAGCGTTCTACTCTATCGCTTCTGCGATTTGTTTTGTCCCTGAAAATCTTGAATCTGTCTTTCGGAGAACTATATATGAGAACTTTCTCACTTTCACGACACTTTCCCTTGGTTTTGCATCACATTTATTTCGTCATTAAATAAATGAATTGAGGTTTAAGTAAAGATTTCATATCGACCTGTGCTTCTTGGTAAACTCTAAAGCGGATGTTATCATCATTATTTATGGTTTGTACTCCTTTGCTATAGTTATTATTTGAGAATCAAACCTGTGGCGATATCTTAATGCTTACTTTTAATTTTCCATATATTTCCTAATGTATTTTTGTGTAATACAAACTTAGATCATTGAAAGTAAGTGTCGCTACTTGTTGATTTCTTCATGTACTGATGCCTGCGCCGAGCATTTCAAATACCTATTTCATGGCATTAAACCTTTATTTATTATATCGATGTATTTGAATGCATTGTTGTTAAGCTTTCGTTGTAGAACTTGAAATTAATAATTATTGATATTGAATTCTTAAATAAAAAATATGTTTTTAAGACTTTGTAATTTTTCATAATTTGCCGAGAGTAAAATAATATTAACTATGGTAATTCAGTAAACAATCGATTCCAAATTATTTAGTTTCTAGATAAAAATACATGATATATATTGTTTAGATGAAAAGTATATAAATTAAAATTTACATTAATTACTGTTCAGGTGAAATAGCACGAGAACGAGGGGAAGACATAAGTCGTAAGTATTCTGTCTATATCTATATATTTATAGTGACAAATAAGCTTTTATTTTATGTAACAGCCAATATATTCAATTTCTATTACATTTCCTAAAAAATCCGAGAGAAATTGATTTGTTAAATTTAATTTGACCTTTTTTAACTATATATATTTTTTCACGATACGATTGTGGAAGCCAAGAAATTGGAATGTAACAAAATAACCTGTCGTATAAATTCGTAAACGAACCTTTCAGTTGAGTGGTCTGTGGTACCTCTTTGATATCATGAGATAACTAACGAATCTTTTTGTGCATCTACTTACATAATTCAACCTACTTAGTTACTAACACATTATTTAAAATTACCAAATGGTTTATTTATTGAGATAATAATATTATTTATGGAGATAATGTGTTTAGTAAAAATGCAAAAACAAGTAGCCTAACCTATTGAAGAAACCCTACCGTCCTGAGCATTTATGTGTATTTTGCAGGTAGGTGTGTTTGAAATCGAAGTTTTAATTAAAAAAAATAGATACATTATGCCTATAGAAAAGGTTAAAGAATAATTGAATCTTGTAGTTAGGACGAATGAAACAACAAATATTGTTTCAATTAAATTCTCATACTAAGTTTTTTTTATTTTCCTAGTAATAAATCGGAACCATCGAAGCGCAGCGCCTACAGCGTTGCTGTCACCGATGGCGAACCAGCTAATGAACACTACCACGACCCGGCAAGTCAACAAGGTCAAACCGAACGTCAATAGGGCACCGCCGGACACGTAAGTCACTGTATTTCAGTTTTCACCGACTCAGACACAGAAACGGCCCGTAAAGCTAATAAAAACAATCTAAGGCTCAGAAACGGAGTAGGTAATAGTACGAATTTTTTGAAAAAAAAAAACAAAGTTAGCAATATGCTCAAGAAACCATCCTAATGTTTAGAAACAAAGTAACATTACAGAACGAGCAAAATTTGCTTTTAAAAACCATGGTTAAATTAAAAAATAACAAAAGCAAAAAATATACATCTGCATCTTCAGAAATATTCGAATTAATTAAAACATGCGATGTAAATAAAATCAACTAAGTTGTTTAAAGTTAACAAAGTTGTACAAAGATGACTAGTTTGAGATTTTTTTATATTGTGAGGCTCTTATATTTTGGGGAAAATATAATGTTTAAACATATTGTACTTTTATTTTGTCAACAGTTGAAATACGTACATGACAAGGATTAATACCTAATACTTTGACTTTTATAGGTCATACATATGGTACTTGTGGTTTCAGACAGTCAGCGTTTAAGTTATCAATAAAATACGAATTTTAAGTTATTCCTAAACAATAATAATCATATTTTTGAGTGTAGAACTATTTTAATGTATGTATCAAAGGCAAGTACAAATAGTTACCTATTGTCTTTATGTAGCACCTTCCTTCTTAACTCTCATACAAAGGTGCTTTAGGTGCCTTATAACCTAGTTTATATGATACCAATAAAATAAAATAATTATAAAACTGATAATAAATAATGTCTATTAGCTACCTATGTTTCTTGTTTGTCATATACCTATATATCGCAGCTTTATAAAAGTCGTCGATGTCTTCCTGTCTATTAAGGGCGATTCATACTACATAACATAAATAAATTATAACCTAAATTACTTTTGTGTATTATTTCAACTATAAATCTAATCGATTTTTTATATGAAATTTAAAGAAGATGGATTAAATTACATTAATAATAATTTGTTTTACATGTTATATGGTTTGAGTCCTTAAGTTTCAGTTGCGCACAATGCACGACACGACCTAAATGTGATTATTTCATAATTTTAATATGTATGCACTTATTTATGTTTGTCGCGTTATCTCTAAAACCAATGGAGATGATTATTTGGCCTTTACAGGAATCCGCAAGAGCAGGATACGAATTACCAAGCCTATCACCTTGCCTACGAAGTGAAAAAACTCATGTAACTCCCTACTATTATCAAATTACATCACCTAGACATTTTTTTTTATTAAGTAGATCCCTATCCTACTAAAAGCTTAGTTCTAAAACGAAACGTATCAGTTACATTAGCATTAAGAATACTTTGTTAAGAATCGACCGGATGTAGAGCTGAGGTTTACACCGCTAAGTACAACTACAACAATTGGTAACTTACCGTATGTCTTACACCGGAATAACCTCTTTAAAGTTACGGACTAACGATATCGCCGACTTCGTTTACAGTGTTACCGAAGTTGGCAACCATAATTTGCTAACAATGTGTACTACAAATGCACAATCACCCCTGGTGTAAGAATAATTTTACTATCAAATATGTAAAGAAAATAGGTTTTTCAGTCTTCCATGTAATTATAACATTTTCTGACTTGCGGCTGGATCCTAGGTTGAGGTGAGCCGTATCCGGCACGCGGGCCAGTAGTTACCGTTATGTAACTCATACTCACCAAGACTTAATATGTTACTAATACTTCGTTGTAAAGAAGGTACAATATCTTAACGATCCCGAACTCCTTGGAGCCGAAATCTAGTTTTATTACGGTCGAGGTCGAGTAATCGTCACCTTATTACTGTCCCACTGCTGAGCCGTTTTCTATGCGTAAGAGGGGTTTAGGGCATAGTCCACAACGCTGGCCAAGAGCGAATAAGTAAACCTAGTAGCTTTGAAGTTCTAGGCCGTAGTTTATCGTACTGGCCAAGGACAAATTAGCAAACGAGACATTTTGGAACATAAACGCTTAAGTGGAAGAATTACCACGGTCACAAGGCAGTCTCCCTAGATCAGAAAAAGGTATGGTCAAGACATCCTGCTTCTCCGATATACCCTTTCCTCAATGAAAGGATTGTTATCACCACTGCAATACTAACAATGATAGTCAGAAAAGTCCGTCGTCTTTAAAAACGTATTTTACGTCCACTATTCTAGTAAATGTGTTCTTAATGCTACAATAAATAATTAATATTGTTGCGTTTTGGATATTCTCTACGTTAGTAGGATAAGGTCATAGTATTTAAAAGATGCTATATAGTAAAGTAGAAATATAATGAGAGTAGCTAGTAGCAACGCTTGTGTTTCTTAGAGCATTGAGTGAATTATATATTTTATAAATATTTGCACAGTCAAAAGCACGGTACACGGTACGTGATAAGGTAGAGGGGCATGTATATATATGTATATATATATTTTATTTTTACATATTTTGTGGAAAATGCGTTATTTTGTACTTAATTGTGTACTTACATTTTTATTTTATATTTTGTAAGTTTATCGGATATTTGCTATTTATGTATGCAATGCAATTTTGTTAATAGATTTTGACAAAGGCTCCTAAAAAGTGTTTATCAGTCTTTGGACAAGAGAAAATGAGTTTTGTTTAGATTGTATTCCCCTATTATTAAACCAAAAGTGTACAATTATTTAATCATTTGAAGCATATTTTGATTATCAAAATGAAAATATAGTCTAAAGTTGGTAATTTTGTGATTTAATAAAAGGGGAAATTTGACCCAAAAGCAGCAAAATATATTACTTCATTTTTTGCACAACTAATTTGATTCTATTTCCTTGCCACATTCAATATATTCTTCAGCTAAACCAAAAAAATAAATCAAATTTTTAATAAATTTTTAAATCACTTTGTACAAATTTTGCACACGCAATTGCGCGCCAACTTTTTTTTAATATCTCAATGTCATTTTTTTTTAATTTGGGCAGGCCAACGAGCAGGAGTAGTGGCGGGAATCAAAACAGCAATGGGGTCAGTCTGCCAGCTGGTCTGGCAGACGACCAGTCAAAAGACTTCGACTTCGAAAAGACTGAAATGAAATATGACTCTACTGGGATGTTCCATTGGAGTCCCGCTAGGAATCTGGAAGATTGTATATTAGTAAGTAAATGATAAAAAAATGGTATAAGATTCACACCGTACGAGTACAGTACGTGGGTGTTCATGTTTATTAATTGGTTTTGAAATCTTAAAATATTATGTCTAAATGTCTAGGTAATATTTTTCATATTAGATAGACCAAACTATTTATTTTTTTTATAATATGGGTTCAGCAGAGAGTAAATCATGTACGTAATATTCTAGTTATTTTGAATATTGTATGGTAATTAAACCACACAAGAATTAAAATTAATGCAGTATATTCTTTCAGAATATAGTTTTCTAAAATAATTTCAATGTATTGCACACAACGATTTAATTACTTAAATACTATTAAAAACAAGCAAATCAATAAAACGAAAACGCTTTCTACACTCATAATCCCACACTAGAATTTTCTCCTGTGTCGTGGGTATCATGGACATACAAAGAAGAATACACAAACACCCATAGCCAGAACAGAAATCCATCTGGCCGTGGTACCAACCGACACTGCGTGTCAGACCGGTATGGTGACCTCTTCGCCACGCGGATTGTCAGTACATTAGTATACAATTACTCATAAAAATAGTGTAAAAACCAATTTGACGTATCATTGCAGGACAGAAACCAGGCGGCAATGACTGTACTCAACGGCCACGTGGTGGTCTGCCTCTTCGCGGACCCAGACTCACCGTTAATAGGCCTAAGGAACTTGGTGATGCCGCTCCGAGCGTCCAACTTCCACTACCACGAACTGAAACACGTCGTCATCGTGGGAAGCGTCGATTATATAAGGAGAGAGTGGAAAATGCTCCAGAATCTACCCAAGATATCTGTATTGAATGTTAGTAATAAGCTACTTCGTATTTTGTAAATAATGATTAAAAATTATTATAGTAGCTTTTCTAGAGTTTGGTTAAAATACACGTACCTACCTAATGCGTTACTTATGTTATTGATTGTGTTTCACTATTTTCCTATTCGAAATGTCCTTATGTAACTTCATTGTTAATTTAAAAACATTAGACGATGATTAATCGCTTAATGCAATCGATTCACATTGATGACAATAATTTCGATCAAACTGAAACTCCGCAGGGTTCACCGTTAAGCCGGGCCGACTTGCGTGCAGTGAACGTAAATCTATGCGACATGTGCTGTATCCTGTCAGCGAAGGTGCCATCCAACGATGACCCGACGCTGGCTGACAAGGAAGCTATTCTGGCTTCGTTGAACATCAAGGCTATGACGTTCGACGACACGATAGGCGTGTTGAGCGCGGGCGTCGGGACGGACAGCGCCGCCCCTGCGCCGCCCGGCCAGCCCCCCGCACCCGTGCTGCTGCAACGCCGCGGATCAGTGTACGGTGCCAATGTGCCGATGATCACAGGTAAGTTGAACATCAAGGTTATAACGTTCGACGACACGATAGGAAAGTTTAGATCATAAGCATTATATCGGGTAGGTTACTTAAATTTTGGTGTGCCGCTAGGTAGTGCACTTGGTCCTTTACTGTTCGAAATTTACATCAATTTATTTATTTTATCAGTAAAAAAAAACCGACCCGTAGGTATTCATACGTACTGTACCTGCAATTCTGTTCCCTGATCACTCCCTTATTCATTTATCTGATTCATAGAAATATTTATGATAATGATTGATAATGATTGATAATTGATTTCATAGAAATATTTATACGTGTAAATTAGAAACAATCCATATACTACTATTGACATTTAAAAGTAACTTAAAAAGTTAAAAGTTTACGAACGATTTGCCGGGCAATCGGACTTAACAGTTTTCATCGTAAGTAATAATTAATTATCTTACGTACAATAGAACATATGATCGTCATCAATTACTAATGGATGATATTGATAATCCACTAGTAATGACGACACTAAAACATCCACTGGATGATGACTAGTTTTGTAAACGAAGTATACTGTATATTCTATACAAAGTGTGCTTAATTGGTAACGTGTAAACAGAGCTGGTGAACGACAGCAACGTGCAGTTCTTGGATCAGGACGACGATGACGACCCGGACACCGAGTTGTACCTTACACAGCCGTTCGCCTGCGGAACCGCCTTCGCTGTTAGCGTGCTCGACTCTCTTATGTCCACCGTGAGTATTATCAGTACTCCTTACTTGTGACTTCAACATTGTTTTGTTAACATTAATTTGTTATATACACGTTAAGTTCTAAATAGTATTCTTACCAGTTTCGTGACATGTCTAAAGTGTCGAACTTGTCTAAGATACGTTGAGTTTTAAACTTAATCGTAGATGTAAGATTTCATACACTATCCTATTAAATTTTAAATGGTTCAATCGTTTAGCGCGTTTAAAGAAAACAATAGTGTAAAGTATGTATGTAACTTTCACGTTTCGTAGTAATGTTCCCTAAAGTATGAAGTCCCAATATTGTAGTTATATTCAAAGTTGCATAATCATAGTAAATTGATACGGTGAAGTAATCGACCTATAATAAATCCTAAATTTTGCTTACTTTACTGAAACTAACACTCGTCAATAAAAAAGAAGCTAGTTTGAAAGTCTGAAATTAATTATTTAAAATAACCATAAACTATAATCATTCAGTATTTTATAACTTAATGTTTGTTTCCAGACATACTTCAACCAAAACGCGTTAACGCTGATCCGCTCGCTGATCACGGGCGGGGCGACGCCTGAGTTGGAGCTGATCCTCGCTGAAGGAGCGGGCCTCCGCGGCGGATATTCCACCCCTGAGAGTTTGGCTAACAGGTAACTAACGTCGAAAGTTTGGCTTATGGGTAACGAACATCGAAAGTATGGCTATCAGGTAATGAACTTCGAAAGTTTGCTAATAAATAATGAATATCGAGATTTCGACTAATAAGTGACGTACATCGATAGATTCACAATTTAAAATGGTTACCAGACCCAACTAAAGTCGATAAGTTGGTGAAAAAACCGGAGGGTCCACAAGATTAAATTTAAGTTAAGATTAAGGTTAAAATTAATTAACTAAGCAAACATTTGAACAGAGTAGTTAAAAGATTCATGCGCAGAGATATTTTTTATTTATTTTATTGTGTTTTTACATGTAAACAAACTGTGACAAGGTACGTTGTTTGATTCGCACGATAGTTAATTTAAGAGTCTCTAAGATTAGGTCATACAGAATAACAGAGAGACAGGCAAACAGATAAACAGGCAAAAGCTCCAAACTATAATTTGCAACTCGAATCGGAGATAAACAGTAGCATCACATTCCAGAGACCGGTGTAGAGTCGGGCAGATATCGCTGTACGACGGCCCGCTGGCCCAGTTCGGGGAGGCGGGGAAGTACGGGGACCTATTCGTAGCGGCGTTACGGACGTACGGGATGCTCTGCATCGGCCTCTACCGCTTCAGGGACACCTCGTCGTCGTGCGACGCGAGCAGCAAGCGCTACGTCATCACGAACCCGCCTGATGACTTCTGTTTGCTGCCGACAGATCAGGTGAATATATTATATAAAGTTTATTTATTAGTCATAAATATTATGTAGGAAGTTTGAGTGTTACCCATGATCAGGTAGGTGTTTCTGAATATCATTTTTGGAAAACAAATTGAATATAATATGGTAATTGAATAATATGGTATTTTGTCAAATCTTACGTGGATGGTGGAGGGTGGGGGGAATCTTGGCTTAATCCTTGCAAGAATACTAATAGTTTCTCTCCTAATTTTGAACAATATTCGCTTTGTAATCTCGCTACATCCACCACGGAGGGAAAGGGAGTCGAAAAATAGCCAAAATCACCTTACCTCACCA
Organism: Cecropterus confusis; assembly: GCA_018251515.1. NCBI lineage: Eukaryota > Metazoa > Arthropoda > Insecta > Lepidoptera > Hesperiidae > Cecropterus > Cecropterus confusis. Next base: position 780 of record DWTU01000214.1, on the reverse strand, counting down.
TTCTCAAATTTCAACTATTGGGTATTAGGTACTATAAAATAGTTCAATGACTTTCTCTTTTGTTTGCCAAAATTTTATTTTATTATATATACAAAATTTAATGTTTATGGAAAATTTGGGGAAACGATGGTATGATCGGATAGTTATTTATTATTTTTGTACGACAAGTAATATAATCTTTAAAGAAAAAACGCGCATATTTATTAGGCATCGTCGATCGCGATTTTGATAAATAACAACTATCGATCTACAGCTTTACAACTATTTATCAAGGTGTATCGCTGTGACTAAACAAGCGATCTGGTATAATATCAAGAAAAGCAGTACCTACATAAATCGATAATTGTATAGACTGTATGAGCATTAACGTCGTCTAAATTTTATGATCATGAAATTGTAAAGCACCCATTTATTTATTTAAGGGATATAATGATTACAAATGGGCTTAACGTCGGTTTCCCGGGCAGGTATTCGTCCTAATGCAGTTCGACCCGGGCGTGGAGTACCGCGCGTCGCGGCGCGCGGGCGCGGCGGGCGGCAAGGACGACGCGTCCTGACTATTGCTGTGCAGCGCCCTCACCAACGGGCCCTACTCCTACATATGGGCGTAGGGCGCACGTCACGACAACCACCCAATGAAAGGGGAATACATGTGTTGACAGTGTCGACACATGTATTCCCCTTCCATTGGGCATCGACAGTGTTTCCAATGGTGACTGCAGTGATGTTGATGTTACACAGGAAGACGCTGCCCATCTCCTGGACATTGTCCCTTAGTCT
>DWTU01000213.1:0-20277 GCA_018251515.1 Cecropterus confusis | reverse complement strand
GATGTTTTCCTTCACCGTAAAGCAGGGATAATTAACTTATAATACGCACATAATTACATACACACTTATAATAAGATTGAAGTAGCAAATGAGCATGCATGCCACCTGTCGCCGATGGTCTGTCAGCAACTACATACAGAATAGGGGTTATATGTGCAGTCAATCAGAAATGCGTTTCTACTCTCGAGGATTAAGATGGTCGCCTCATATGGGAGTGAGCCGGCAACCACACCCTTCCACCTCACGCTAGGACTGCTTCACGCTAAAAATAGGTGGCGGTGGTACCTCCGCGGTCAATCTGCACTCGTTCCACCTCTAACACAAGTAGAATGTTCACTCTCGCGAGCCGTTTAATTTTAAATTAGGTTGTTACTACGATGTAATTGAAGTCGTAAGCGAGTATGAATTTTGGCCGAAGGTAGTCACTGCCGCTTATGGATAGCTAACATTAAGTGGAATTAAAGTTGTATCTAAAGTTTACATACTCAGGTATGTATTCATTAGCGTATAAATTAAAGCAAAGAAGCGAATTCAGATTTGCCTTTCAAATGATTGCGGGAAGGGGGAGTGAGGGGGTACTAAAGCGGTGACCTGAACTGGCGAAGTGCGAGTCAGACTCGTGCACGAAGTGTTTCGTGGCATTAACTATAAAAAAAAACTGTGAAAATGAACTTTATTTGAATTGAAATATTTATTTTTATAAATAAATATTTTGTGAACATTTCAAGCGTTGCTGTTATTAATATCGAGATAACAAATCACGTACGTTGTAAGGGAACTCCTCTTTTATATTTATTTTATTGTATTTGTTGTTATAGCGGCAATAGAAAGACATCATCTGTGAAAATTTCAACCGTCTATCACGGTTCATGATGCAGCCTGATGACAGACAGACGGACGGACAGCGGAGGCTTAGTAATAGGGTTCCGTTTTTGCCCATTGGGTACGGAACCCTACAAAGAACTATAACTCTCTAACTTTTCCTCTGACCCTATAATGAGAAAATGGAATATATGTTTCATTGCCGTGGTACACTGTTTACTTTAGCTGAAGGCTGACGGTAATAAGCGAAACAAATATTTTTATACACATGTTTGTGTACACAAAGACATCGTGATCGTCCCAGAGTCTTGGCTCTTATACTATTTATATTTCTAAACTAATCTTGTCGGTTAACATTGACAAGTGAGGTAAAAAGGTTCGGGGTTTAAATCAGGTACCTCTATTTTTTCAATGTTATGTGCTTATTAGAAAATTAGTAATAATTTGTCGTAACGGTAAAAATAAAGTATAAAATTAAATGAAATAAAATATCTGTATTTTGTACTAGCCTACGGGGGCTAACGAATTGTTAGTTACAACATTTCTTCACACTACCGCCGGATCGTAACAAGACCTCAACTGACAAGACCCAGCAAGAAACTCAGCGGGTTTTTCTTTTTTGTTTATATACTATATTTCCTTTTTTACTCAATTTGTTTTTTACATGGCAATAAAAGCTAGCTCCAGTATCTTGCCTTACATTTGACTAAAACATGACGTTTGTTTGGCAAAGCATGCTTCACTTTGACAAGTAATTGACAAGCTGTTTTGTGTAATGATTTGAATAAATATTATTATATAAATGGGTATGATATTAAATGACTACTGATAATAAACATTGTACATAAAGAAGATTAAATCGGAAATACTAATCAGAAATGCATTAAAGTTATGAGTAATAGATATGTCACGGTCACCTTGTATGATTATATCGGAAAAGTGATTATATACATATATATTTCTTAATTTTTGCATTTATTTATTTTTTATTGTCTCAGGAATATAATACATGCACGTGAAATCTGATTTATAAGCTGACGTCCTCGATGTTGCTTAATTAACATAATATATGCATAAACTAAATTAGACGAAAAATATGATAAAAGTATTAACAATATTTGTTTGCTACATTGATTTGAAAAAATGTGCATTGCCGGTTAGGTTACTTTAGGTTAGGCGGAATGAATGAATGAACGAATGAATATTTATTTGCTAATATTGTGGTTACAATAGATGTCATTTTTAGACATAGTACAGTTCACAATTTACCATATTAATGGTGTGCAAATTCCTGTTTCAATAAAATATACTATTACTATTATAACTTATTGTGCATTAATTAAAATTAGTTCAATACAGTATTATTCAATACACATTAGTAAAGTAATTTTAATACAATGTTATGTTATTTATTTGTAATTTTTTTTTTTTCTTAGTCGTGCCTGTCAATGTTCATTGGTTTTGATGTCAATTTATTATTGTTTTTGTTTAGTCATGAATAGGATTAGGTACTATAGAAACATTTGTGAACTAGCCATACATGTAATTTTCGTTTGAATTTGTGCCATGGTAACTGTTTTAGGTAATCTTATTGAAGATTATTCAAAATCTTTATGCACATATGGTTAGCTGATTTAAACTTTAACACAATTTTGCTCGGAGGTAGCCATAATATATCTAAATATCTACTTTGATATTTGAGTACTTACTTCTGTTTTTTTCAAATAAGTGCATATAGCATTTAACAAAAACTGATACATCATATATGTACATGCTAGGCAAAATAACTGTAGTTCCTTAAAAAGAGACTTGCAACTCATTTCTGTTCTTAAATTACATATGGCGCGTATGCATCGTTTTTGCACTATAAAGGCTTTATTTACGGAAACTGAGTTTCCCCAAAGTACTATGATGCCATATCGAATATTCGATGCTATATAGGCGTGATAAGCTTTTAAAGAGCACTTGCTTTATCACAAATTCGCGGTATTCGCCATAGCGGATAGACAAATTAATTTATTTTCGAGCATTTTTTATCAATATGGTCTTTCCATGTGCACTTGATATCTATAGTTAGTCCTAAAAATACAATTGAGTCAGTTTCGTTGATGTTTTTATTTTGATATTTTACATTTAAAAGAGCTTTTTTAAATCCTTTATTTCCAAATTAAATATATTTTGTTTTGGTCATATTTATTTGAAGATTATTGTCTGTGAGCCATTGTATGATTTTGTGAACGGTGTAATTAATTTCATTATTATAATTAACTGTCGGTTCTTCTGCTATAATTACTGCTATGTCATCTGCGAATAATTTATGATTACTCACATTTGGGAGATCATTTATGTAAATTATGAAGAAAAGTGGTCCTAAAATACTCCCTTGTGGTACACCGACTCTATTATATTTAAGGTCAGATTTTATTACCTCTGGTTCGTGGTTTTCATTAATAGTTGTAATCTCTACATATTGTTTTCCATCGGACAGATAGCTTTCGAGCCATTGTAAAGGTTCTCCTCGAATACCATAGTTTTCAAATTTCCACAACAATAATTTATGTGACACAAAATCAAATGCCTTACTCATGTCATAGAATATTCGAAGGAAGTTCGATCAAAGTGGTAATGATTTTACTTCGTCGGTCTATTAGCCTATTTGCGTTTCTATGATTACATAGATTAATCATAGAAACGTAGAAGTATTAACTTTGTCTCATTATATTTTAATACAGTCATATAAAGTATTTATGTACATAATATATATATATATATGTGAACGGTTGGACTGATTTCGCAATTTTTTTCTTGAGTTTGTTAATATCAGGCTAAGGTTCTTATAAATAGAAAATAAGAGAATTGCGCGGGAAAAAAGAACTGTTAATCTTACCGATTTAATATGAAAATTGATAGTTAATTCAAGATAAAGCGTGTCGGATCAGCTAGTGTCACATAATCGTGCATCAGTGCAAACGAGTCCCGCGCGGGTACACAGACCCCAGAATGGCAGACATACATTGCACCCATAATGACGTGGAACAATCTAAGTTTGTCATTCTGGGATCGAAGATGATTGATATAATTATTATGATGACATAAGAATGATATGAATTATCTTCGATCTCTTCTAAAGTTATTGTATCCTAACAATATTGTTCTCGAGAGGGAAACCTTCCAAAGGCACCGAACGCCGCGGAAGCGACGCCAGGTTATGTGGGATTTTTACCGTACTAACACCCCCCGGTGGCCGTCCTCAGCGCTGCGAAGAGGACTCCGGGATCTCCGAAAGAACACAACCGGGAGTCCTCTGAGCGTGTTGCCCCATCGGGCTCCACCCAGGTGAGCGGCTGGGCCCACCGCACCGTCTGGTTTTAACGACGTTATGCGACGACACATACCGTCGTCCTTCCCGGGTTTGCTTGACTGGACGGTTCGAGCTCCCACTTTTGCCGCCCACTACCCTGGAAGCCCCCTTTTGGTCGCCTTTTACGACAAGCAGGGGATACCGTAGCCCTATTCTAATCTCGGAATTACATAGATAAACAATTGGAATCCTGTTATTTGCTTATATAATACTTTTCATTTGCGTTTTACAAGAGCATTATACTTTTTGTTAATACGTGCTGTCTGGTAGAGTGATTCCTGTCAAAGGATGTACAATTTTTTTTTTGTGAGACAATGGTAATAAATTGGTTTATTCATTTATTAAAGTGTTATTTATTGAATGAGAAACGATCCAAACAAATGTCTAATAGGTATTAGGCGATTACATGGTTAAACCTAATCAGCCGACTATGCTTTCCTTGGTTTCGAGAAAATTTTTGGTACTATTTTAACGTGACGATTTTATTATAAATTTACGGTACTTAAAGGTAGAGAGAAATATTTCATCTATATATTGTCTAACTCTCCACGCTTGCTGATTAGTATACTTACCTGTAGGCCACGAGACCTTCGCCTCAAGCGTCATACACTTGCGCGGCAAATTGCAGCGTAATTTGACAAAATTCCAGCGCCAAACGTATGTTTAGTGGCCCTCGTGTTAGTGTCAGTTTGCCCCGCTGTAAATAAGGACTAAATTGTTTTGATTAAAGAGGAAGTTTTAATAATAGAATCTCCGGAGTTGTCACGCCTTTCGTACGACCCTCGGGTCAAGCTCAATTCTGATTAATGATAAGCGATTTTCGTTAAGCGTCAACACACTGCAACAGCTGTTATGATGCTCCTCATAATTTAGTAATAGTTGTCGAATATCCGTGTAATATATGGAATATCCGTGTATTTAATCTTAGGAGGTATAAAGTTCATATACGTACATATTTAAACATTGTTTATTTATCCTGTGACAAAAGAGTTACCTTTTTTTTTGTCGCAAGTACATAGTTTATGCATCGTTGACAATTTAATTTGTGTGTATGCATAAATTTTAATATAAAAGATTTTCCTAGTATCTACCAATTAAATTGTGTAACCTTCAAATATTCAACAACCGTTTCGCATCGTTGCATAGTTCTGGTGACCCTGGATATACCTAACTAAAACTAGAAGTTATAGACTCTTCAAACGGGCTCTTAATTTGGTAGATTAGCATCGCAGAATGGAATCATCCTTCCGTCACTTTTGGATGACTAGAGTCATATTATTGCGCACATCTTTGAACAAAAATAATCTCAGGTACCAAAATTTAATATAAATAATTTTTTTCATACAAATCTACAGAACCTTTCATTTCATTTCATTTCAATGAAAATGAAATGAAATGAAAGAAAAGAATGGATGTCTATGTTGTTATATATAAGAAATAAAAAAGAAGAAATAGAATATTTACATAGCATAATTTTCCTCCGCACTAATTAACAATGGGACCGAGGAAAATTAAAGTCCACGAGGAAAATTAAGTATACATTCGCGGTGATATTGTTATTAGTGCTATGTAATTAAATGTACATTATACACTTTGTTTGCACTTTTCTTAGATGTCCTGCTAAACAATTTGGATGTTCTTATCAAACTTCGACCGACATACTGAAGTCGAGGTAAAAAGAAAACAATAGTTTAATAATGTTACCGATTTCCGCACGAATAGGCTTAGGCGTAGTATGTGAGCGAACAACGAACGAACAAACAACGACACAGAGTATGACGTTGCGATAACGGGTAAGACGACTACATCGTGAGATTTGTGATTTGTGATTCGTTAACAACATGCGGGATGATTTCCACGGGGTGTTTATTTATGAGCGGAGTATAGCGGTATAGCGCCCCGTGTGAGCCGACGTGATGCGTCAGCGCATCCCCCGCCATCGGTCGGCCGTACTGAACCCAACCCAGCAGCATCACAAGTCGACCGCATAGCACTCCTGCGTTGCATAACAGACGAACGTCTCGTGACAACTACGTTATCGCTCAGTACTTAGCGAGATGTCTTCGCGCTCCAACCGTGCCGCCTTTACGAAAACGTGCGGCCACACTCGGCGCTTGTACTAACAAATAAATCGGACTAGGAGAACGATGTGGTATTTCACGTAATGGGAGTGTGAGCCGTGATGTCGAACTATTTCCGATGGAAGAAGGGCAAAAGGGAAGAGGATGTATTTTATTCGGAGAAGCCGCGCAGTAGGTCGTTGGATCCCAGGACTCTGGAGCTCAGCGGCATCGGTCTGGTCGCACAGTATCACCACCAACAACAGCAGGTACTCGTAAATTAAGAAACGTAACTTGACAACTACGGAAGCATTATTTAAAACTTTATTTATACCCTCGTTTTGTAAGAAATAAGGTATTTAATCGTGCTCATTAGCTTATCTTTTGTTATATCTAACGCTCAAGGTTTTTATAATTAAGTTTTCTAGTGTATATATAAATATATATGTATGTGTTACAATACCTAGAATAAAAAGAAAATGTTCCTTACCATTGTGACTATCGTGGTGAAGTTTATGGTGATGTTGTTTGGGCGTTCATTAAATATTATCTTTAGTGTAAATAATATCAACAGTTTACTATCAAACAAAAAATTATTTCCATTTAGTTTGTTTACAAACAGGGGTAACTGCCACTTACTTTTTAATTTATATGCAAATATTTTTTGCTACTTTTGTTTGAGGTAAACAAATTAATATTTTTAGTATTTCTTCATATTAATTACTAATTTTGTTGAATTTACTGTTTTTTAATGATAATTTATTAAGATCTCGAACATTATCAGGTAACTTCAGGTTCAAATACACTTATTTTGTTAAAATTTATTAAGATCTCGAACAAAGCTTGGCTTGATAATATTCAAATATACTCATTTCGTTAGCTGAATAACCTAACAATAGCAGCCGGAATTGTGTCCCGCTTTTCTTTTCCTAATCTTTGTGCCTTTAAGGTTAAATTATGCGACTGTCAATCATGTACATCTACTTTGAAAGCATTTAAACAAAGTAACATACACACGGAATTAACATACAGTTGTTGACCTATTTAAAAATAATAGTTAAACAACTGAAAATTCTTAAACAAACAATAGTGAATTTTAAACTTATCCAAAGTGTAGATCGAAGGTCGCAGCTTCCGATTACTATGACATATGTGAAGTATGCAAGTGCAAGGAGCTGGTTTGGTTGGAGACGATGACGCCATTGACTCTCGTCTCCTACGCGCGTTAGAAAAAGTTTGCATTCAAATAGAGTAATGATGTTCTTCCACTGTTTACGACTATTAGTTACATTACAGGCCTCGGCCTCCATTATCACGTGCCCAAAAATGATAATAGATTTATCTCGGTGAGTAGTCTCTGTTTACTTTTAAAATTACCACTAAGATAAACCGATGTAGATATTCAGTAGCATATGATATCATATGTAATAACAAAAACAAAAGGACCTCGTGTTTATACATCACATATATTTGTGAAAAATAAAACAGTATAGAGGACTGTTATTATTAACAATACTTTATTAATTCATAAGTATTTTGTTAATACTTTTATGATTTTTCAGAGCTATAGTCTTGTGTGTTTAAAATCGCATCAACAAAAACTATTTAAAGTAATTTAAATTGTTGTTGATGAACAAGTCTTTTATAAGTCGTATCTTTACTTGACGTTTAATCTTTGTTTTATTATAAATTCAGCTCCACTGTCTAAAGTTATTAAATTTATGTTGATTTTTTTTAACGCGTGTGAAACCGCAGGGATCGTATAGTAAGATATAAAATCGGATACGCTATATCTGTGTTCTTCGTAACGTATTGCAATCAGTTCTCTCAATGATAATGCTGATTATATTATAAAGAGCGCGATAATATAGTTATTAGTGCGTGGGTAACCCGCGCATGCATTGGAGATATCGTTTGAAATATCAATTGTTTGGTATTGTTGTGCCGTGAGTAAGGGTTCTGTATCCTGCGGGGATATAAAATTTGAAACTTATTTGGTACTAGCAATACTATTTAATATTGGTGTTTTTTATAATGAGGATGTTGTTAGTAGTTGTTTACAATGAGAGATTTTGTTACAGAGTTTATTCTTGCCTAGTAATTAGGCAAAAATTGCTTTAGTTTAGTGTAAATTTAAAATAAACCATCTGGCCACTGGCATCACTGTATATTTGGAAAGTCAAATTATATCGCAATATATATAAATACATAATTTCTATGATATTCATGGATGCTGTGCACATATAAGATCTGATAGCGAATAAAAATTGTATCGTTAATGTCAAAGTTCTCGTGTGCATGCGAATATAATTTGATGGAATACCGTCACAATCAGTGATATCATCCATGTATTTGCAATCAAGAGTGAAACTCGTTTATGTAGTTTTTCATATAACTACGTATTGAGAGGCAGTATTATGTGATGTCTAACTATTATCTAACACTGACACCTGAACGCCTGTATTTTATGTTTGCGTTTATCGAGTTTTCAAGATATCGGTAAGAAAATGGGTTTAAGTCTTTTGATACTGAAAGAAGTTTTGAGTTAAAAATAATTATGTAAAGCTTCAATGCACAAAACATGTTTAAGTAGAATTTTTTTAATGAGTGTGAGTAGTGTTTCCACCGTGGATTTCTGTTCAGTATTTCTCAAATACGCGTTAGGAACTTCATAATAACTATATATGATCACAATATGATCTTACGGCTTTATAATCAGGGTAGGAGGACATTCGGATGTCGAGGGGCTAATCTCGAGATCGAATCATCATCATCAAATGTTATCGTCAAAAGCGTTTTGTTGTTATATGAAATCCAAACGCGTGCGTATTGTCGTTTCCGTATACAGCTGTGACACAATCGTCATGCACACACACAAACACGAATTCCTGATAGTTATAAGGAGTGACAACTTCCTAATACTATGTGCACACGCTGCTGTTTGTTACTTATGAGAGTAAGACATGCTTAGTTCGATTCACTCGTTTTTTTACCTCATTTTTGAAATTTTTTTTAAAGGGACGAAGCTATCTATGGGAGCATCTATGGACATAATTTATTATTTTTTGACTTCAATCACGTCCAGTTCATGATGCAAAACGATTATAATTAATTTATTATTATCGTCAGTGTGTCATGCGCCTTACACAAGAATTTTGCATTTGTTGTGTAGTTGAGATAATTAACATTTAATTCCCCACATCACACTACGCTAATCAATATTGTTTGTTATAATATATTATAATTTCTTTATCTTAGAATAAGTGATTTAAAAAAAAAACAGTTTTTGTACAATCTTTTGAGATATAAGGGTCGTCCAACATAAGTTCTTAAAACATTTGGACGTAGTAATATTAATATATCTTGTGAATTCCTTGTGTTTAATGCATATTATATACGTAGAAATTTTCAGTCCAAATTAATTGATTATTGAATACGTTAAGTAAAAAATATCAATACATAAAAACTGAGCCGGATTCGCGCACTAACGGTTCCGTACACACGTTACGATGCCTTGGAAATCAAGTTAGTTGTATGGGAGCCCTTAAATATTTATTTATTCTGCTTTTAGTATTTGTTGCCATTAGGGGCAACAGAAATATATCATCTGTGAAAATTGCACTGTCAAGTTATCACGGTCAATGGGATACAGCCTGGTGACATACAGACGGACAGCATAGTCTCAGTAAGGGTCTCGTTTTTACCCTTTGGGCACCCTTTGGAAACCGTGAAATTTAACAATTTTCTGTCTTGTGTACGGTATGTTATTGACATTTAATGTAAACAGATTGATCTTAAAATTAAATTAACCATTAATAGTACAAATTCCATTTTATTGTAATACAGCTAATTTGTATAGCACATTTACATTTGAAAACAATATAGGTATGTATGTACGTCAGCATTATAATATTAATAAGTAAAGTACACACGTGGCGAGACCTTCGACGCAGATAAGCAAATAGGGATGCTTTGTTTAGATGATTTGTTTAGGGATGCTTTATCTACAATTATTACTATAATACTATCTTGGATATTGGATAAAGTCTATAAGCGGATGTTTATTTTTAGATTTTATTGATATGTATACATCTTGTCCAATCACTATATAGGTGCAGAGTTAAATAACAAGACATATATCGAATACAAAACAACCTTATACATAATTTATAACAGAATTCGATCAGAATAATTGATTTCGAAGTTAGTTTGAAGTTGTTAGATCCCTTCGTGGTTTGGGCCCGAGGGCAACACCGCTACACCAATTTGTACCTTATAACAAGTATGACAGACACGTTACGTATCTTTCCAACTTACCTCTCGGCTAACATCATTTGCTTTGCGCTGCAACCGTCAGATTTCAGAAGGAAGGTGATGTTTTTTCGAGCGTATGTATGTATGAATATTTGTATGTATGTATGTATGTTAGTCACAAAAGAAACAATTGATTAATTTTTTTTTTATTTTCCCTTTTTTTACTTTGCTTAGCTAGAATACAAGAATTTACTATTATGAAGGTCGATTAATCGGAATTATTATTATAAATATATAAAAAACTCACATTTAATACTATATAGGCTCATTTTTGCTTGTAAAGACAACATACTTTGATATATTTTCAAATAATTGAAATAAACATAGCTGAAATTCTGTTAACAGCTTGTATGGTCAGTATTTAATATTATAATACGTTATTTTAGTACATGTTTCAATGAACTAAACTATATGCCACTTCAACCTTTAATTACAACAGAAACAAATTGTAAACTTAATCCTAATATGCATTTTTAAAGTTTTTAAAACGATGACAAAACATTATTGCCTCTCTTATAATGCAACATAAAATTTTATAATATGATTTCATGGTAGAACCAATCTTTGGTATAGCTCAAACTTGGTCAGCTTAAACTTCTCTTTTTTTTCGTCAATTGGGTCATCAAAGTCGTTATAAAGACGCCTTGAGTTCTTTAGGATTTGGAACTATTTTTATCAAGTTTTCTGACATCACGTCTGATTTTACTGCTTTAAATATTTTTCCAGTGTCATCAACAGTTTTATAAAACATGATCCAAACATCTCCATTTTCATCCACACAATTACCCGCACAATCTTCCACCCACAACGTCTGTAATGTCTAACGTCTAATATTATCTAGATTATCCCGTCTACAAGTCCTATTATGATGGAGTAGGCATTTGTAAGTAGTGCTATGTAAGGTTACTACATTATAAAGTGACGCTGAATCTCTAATTTTCTATTTATACTAGACACTAATAAGAGACGTATCCAAATAGAATCGAATCTGTATTATTTTGTTAAACGCATTCTTCATAGACCCGCAATACGATTTCTTCCTGTGTTAAGGGTACCATAGATGAATGCACTAATACCTGGATCCAGAACAGAAATGTAAATTCATCAATTTGAAGGTGGTAGAACTCTTTGTGTTTACCTATTTCTGCCTAATAAGCAGTGTTATGCTCTGCTATGTTTTGGTTTGAAGGGTGTGGTAAGGGAGTCATACTTTTTCGAGGCTTTCCATCTTAGTCCTCAGGGGTAGCAAAGCTAACCTGTGGCTAACCTTAGGTAAGATTTTGGTCTTACCTGGTTTTAAATACAATAGAGATGTCCATGGGTGGATGTAACCACTTACCATCAGGTGGGCTGCATGCTCGTTTGCTACTTCCATACTATAAAAAATGAAAAAAGAAGAGATATGTTTGCTCGGAAATCGAACCCAGGTACATCAAATGGTTATGAGGTACGAAAAGCAGTTCGTGCGTCTCACTTATACATGAGGCGACCAGCTTCGTCCTCTAGTACCCCTGTTCTACATGAAGTTCCTTACAGATGTCCATGGGTGGCAGTCACTACTTACCATCAGGTAGACTGCATGTCGTTGCTTCATTCTGATTAATAATAATAACTAAAAACCATTGCGTGTCAGACTGGTATGGTGACAGTTCCGTCACGTAGGTTGTCGATTATTTTTAAAGGAAAAAATACACTTCCGGACAGTATAATCGAGCCACTTAGTATTTTTAGGTTTAAACAAACTAAATACAAAAAACATAAATGTTGTCGAAAAAAGTTTTTATGCAGTTTTATAGCTGGCACATATAATTATGGCTATGGTGCGTATTATTGGAAATTTGAATTAGAACAGAACATAAGCCGAACTCGGACATTTATATGAAAAAATGAGGGCGTAGAATGCTTCGTTTGATGCAAGTCTGTTTACTATTGTTTAAATGTAATGATATAATTTTTAAAACAATATTTGTTGTCGTTCTTGAACCTTAAAATAAACTGCTGCAATTCCGAGTTGATAATATGGTCACGGCACGTCAAATAGCCGCGCAAGCCGTGATACTTCTTCCGGCAGAAATAAGTCAGCGAAATGTGAGTGCACAACTCAATTTAAGTCGCTCTTCTGTGCAAAGAGTGTATCAAATATACCTAAGGACTTTTGGCTTCGTCCGGCGAGCTGGAGTACTTCGTGTTAGGGCGACCACGGATAGACAGGACCGGTTTATTGTTACTACATCTTTAAGAAATCGGCACCTGACTTCTGTTCAGCTGCAAAAAAACTGACGAATGCATTGCATGGCTATATAAGTGGTGCCCAGCATTTTATCATGTCACTAAAAAATGATCTCTACAAAGGCGATACCCATCTTCAAGGTCCAATCCTACCTTTAAAGCTGGTACCGGCCCTCCAAATTTATTTTACAGCATTTGAGCAGTTTCGCGACAGTTAATTTATATACATACATAAAACAATGAGATAAGAGGTATAAGTTTTTCAAACCAGTAGTCTACTTTAGTATAGATTTTGAATATTGTTACGTTTCCAATACTTTATTGAAATGTGCGTTAGTAGTACGTAACACAATGAACTTTAAAACAGTACATCAAGTTATTGGGCGTCAAGCGATCGCTGTCAATCGCAGCCCGTAGATGTTACGGGCTGCGATTGACACGAGCACATTTGAACACGTTTAACTAATCTCATTGTTACAATTTTCGACACATGTATCAGGTTTAAGGTCGACGTGACGCGAGTCATCGATTTTATTTAGAGTGTCGTGAAGAAATTTTCCTTCAACGCCGGTGCCATAGTAAAAGAAAATGGTACTTTTTGTGTAAAATTATTGTAACGTAAAATATAAGAAAGAATGTAAACACTTGTTAAAATAAATGGGAAGTTATTGGTAGATTTTCAACGAAAACATTTTTGTTAGTTAGCTAGTGTTTTTAAATTATCGGTCAATTCGATCCATCTAAGATTTCGACTGACTATTTGAGCAATTGGTCGTTTGCCAAATTTTTCGTGACCTATCAGATCAAAAGGCGCGATCGCATGGATCGTTATGTTATCGCGATCGTCTTGAACGAATTTAGTTATACTCCGTAATATTATAATAATATTATGTAATATAAAATAATATTCATACAATTTAATTTAATGAAAAATAATTCTAATAATTCATGTTCGCGGCTTGTCATTTAAGAAAAACAATTATCGTTCCATATTTTTCGTCCTTATCTAGGTGGCAATACTTAAAATAATGCAATTGTTATAATTCGAATGAGATGGTTTTGGTAATTCTGCAGGCACCATAGGGGAATAACATCGATGTAATCGATTTATTTAATTCATTACATTTTTTCATTATTTCTCTGTGCGGGTTGTTTCATTATGCTTGAGTATAAGCCGTAAAGAAAACTGTGCTATTTTAGTCTTCTTGCCCGTTTTGTTCTAAGCCCGTTGTGACCAACTGCACAAATAACTGAACGGTTAAAGCGATGAACGTAGGCGCACATAACAATACGGAGTAAATAGTTATCGCAGATATTTTACTGAATATGTATCTGGATTGAGGGAAATCCTTGTGAAAAATTTCTACTCTCGTTGTATTGCTCTAAGGTCGTTACAGTATATTGGAGAAAAGACTAGTAGGTTGGCTGTAAAGCTGTAACAAGGCCATTAAAAGTTTTACTAACGACAATCAAATATGTAGCCAACCTGCCTTAAAGAATCTACAATTGACAATTATGTGCCAAATTGGTTACCGTGGTGAAATGAGGTTAGTTATTCTTTTGTTATGAAGAATCCATGCCCACAAGTGGTTCAGTTATTAGTTAGTCGATGATTGGAATGTTAATTTATACATTGAATCAGGGATCAAAGATAATCTTGTCAACGTAACAAACACCTGTCATTCACGTGTCCTAAGAATAGACCACAATAGTAGATAAGCATTAGACCTCATCATGATCGATTGTCTATAAACGTCATTACGTTGTTGACATCCAACCGGAATCCAGGATGGAATGTCAGTCAAGTGGGTGATTAAGTGACGATAGTGCGTTTTGTCTAACTAGCTTTGACCTATGTGTACTGTCCATGTACTTTGCGTTAGTATAGTTCCTATTTTCTCTATTAAACTACCTACTTACCGGCAAACGATTAATATAAATGAACTTTCCGTGTGTTTGTACATCGCATCTCATCGCTTCTATCTATCAGCCTTTAAAAGTCCACTGCTGAACATAGGCCTCCCCTAATCGTCGCAACTCCTACCGGCCCTGGGCTATCTGAATCCAGCGGTTACCTACCGTCTCCTTCAGGTCATCAGTCCATCTAGTCGGGGGTGGCCTACCTTCCTTTTGCCCAGACATGGTCTCCATTCGAGGACTCTTCAACCTCATCAGCTATTTGTATTAAGAATGATGCAGTCTGCCCATTACCACTTCCGCTTACTAATTCTGAGAGCTATGTCGGTAATTTCATTTGCCAAAAATACCAAGATGAGAAATACCAAGTCGAAGATGTTCGAGTTCGATGTGTGTGTTGCCAATGTTGACATACGGCGCCGAGACGTGGTCTTTTATTGCGAGCCTAATACACAAGCTCAAAGTCGCTCAGCAAGCTATGGAGAGAGCTATATGCTTGATATTTCGTATCGCATATTAGAAGAAAATGGAACCGAGAAACAGTAATATTAAAAATTTCCACTTTTAGATTTTTCATGTGTGTGTTCAGTGTGTTTAAAATACCATAAAACCATATCTCATTTATTATATCTATAATCTGTACCTTGAAGTGACGTAGTCTTTACTTAATCAAAATCCATCTATTATATCAAATATTATTACGATTTAAAATTATTTTGTATTTTAAAAGCGGGTGAAACCGTAGGGTCTAGCTACACTCTTAGGTATATAGTTGTATATACATACGACTTGTGTACATACGTTGCTTCATTGCAAGTAACATTGTTGTGGTTAATTAGCAAATAGTCTGGAAACCTGCAATATCTAAACATGTTTTGCTAATTTATTTAGGTCATACGTATTAAAAAAATATCTAGTTTTTAAATCTGAAGGTAAAGATCCGCCTGTCCTTCAGCGATAAATTCGGTGAAAAGGCTCAAGTCTCCCGCCCCCCTCAATTTAAATAGATTAACTCAAGTCTGTCCATTCATTACCTTCGAAAGGGGGACCTCGAAATTTCAGAAATATCTTTATATTTCTGATAATTTGAGTCTTTACCTAATCCTAAAACGGTCTAGGTTCAGAAATATCTTTATATTTCTGATAATTTGAGTCTTTACCTAATCCTAATCCTAATCCTAAAACGGACGAAACGGTTAATTTCGTCTAGGTAGGCTGTGCATTGTCCTAAACTATGTTTTCATACAATCACCATGGTAAATAAGCGAACTTATTTACTGTGGTCAGCTGTGGATCTAACCCTACTTAAACCGTAAATCTTGTATCCAGATTCCGTACATACAAACACCGTTTCTGTATTGTTTACCGTACAGTAGTTTGCTAATAAAATGTATTTTTTGAGTAGAGTTTCGCAAACAGCATTTAATAAGAATAGGCTTGATGATGATATGTTATTTGCGAAACTTTTCATAATAAGCTTTTCATCGTCAACTACGCATACAAACATGACGGTAATGATTAACACGGAGCGATCGATACCTCTGATGTAATGACGTTATTTTTATATCACTAACGATTTGTTAAAATTTAGCTGATATGACATGGAACGCCATATGTAGGTCATTAAAAACGGGAAGACGTATTCTTTTGACATTTTTTAATGTTACATCGGGTTATGTTCCATATTATTATTATATTGTTTAGTGTACGTTTATTTTTCAAGTCAAATCGGCCAGAATCTTAATAATTTTACCAATTTTCACACAAAAGCATGTGATACTTTATTTAAAATCACCCAGCAACTCGCAATATTTCATTATATACATAAAATAGGTAATTATTAGTATAATTAAAGTTGCAATAATTGTAAACATATCAATATTACGCAATCGTTCTTCAGTATTGGATGACATCACGTCTATACAATTATTATTATTCATATACTTAACTTTTTCATTTTATGACGTTTAATTTGTATTACTTTGATGAAATAATTTTCGGTTATTATTTTTTTTGTATTAATTATTGCTAGATATTTATTTGTGTTTAGTTTCTTATTTTGGTTTTGTGTTTTTATTTATTTTATTTTAATTTTATTTCAGAGGGCGATAGCTCAGCAACAACACTATGGTGCAGGTAAGTTTTTTAATTTTCTTTGTCAAATCACTGGACGTTTAAAGTTTCTAACTATTTTAACTGATTTTTTTTTTTTTCGATCACGTGATTGTGTCGAACCTATTACAATTTGTAAAAGGTTTCTGTTAGGGTCGTGGGTTTTCCTGAATATCACCACTTCCTCTCTTCCGTGGATGTCGTAGGAGGCGACTAAGGGCAATATCCAGGACTTGCTCTCCGGTGTCTTTCTGTGTAACATGACACTCAGTGTGGTTGCCAACATGCATGCCAGGTGCGCTGACTATCGTCAAAAAAACCGTTAGGAAAGTCTTATGTCTAACAGTGTACTTCAAAAGGCTGGTTGTTAGAGACAGAGGTAGAAAGATTTCTGTTAAAAAATAATATGAATAAACTTCTATGGAATTCCGCTTTATATTCAAGTAATATGACTTTTTGCGATTTGACAATACAATAAACTAAACATAAAATAGCATTTTAATCGCTGCTAATTACTTAATTAAATATACATAAATTATAAATTATTTCACTTATAATTATATTACTTAATTACGTAACTGTAAAATTAATTAATGAATTATTATTATTTATTTGTATATGCTTTCTGCGTCGAAGATTGGAAGAACCCCTTTTCGGTAAAGGCATCTTTCCTTTAGACCAGACTTGGGCTACGCTTTGACAATCACGTCCCACTACGTGCGTGATGACTGCTTATTGCGTCAAGAGTTTTCCTTTTTTCAGTAGCCTGCTGGCCTAGGCATCACTGTTGTGCGTATCGTCTACCGATCATCAATAATTCCGGCCATATATACCCTGCTAATCTCCATTTTTGTTTTTGCGAATAGCTCAGAGTATTTTTGCTTCCGTTTTGGCACATTTTTATGTAATTGGATAAGGCAACATTTATTGTTCACCCTAGTAGGCGTTGTTACTCAGTTTTCATAGGTGTACAAACACATTAACAGTATTTATGTTAGCTGTACGCTGCTGTTTTTATTAGAAAACCTTTAGGTAGGATTAGGTCCTATTTGAAGTGGATTGAAATTGCAAGAGAGCGCCCGTCGGGCGCGTCTTTAAAATATGTATTGGTATACAAAATATTGTTACATATGTAGAGACATAATATTAGTGAGAATATTTGTAAATTAACAATAAAAGTATCCAAATGATTTTAGTACGCTGCGCCATCTAGTGGCAGCATTGCAAGTTATGTGTTCAATGGTAAACGGAAATGTCAGTACCGTTTCCAACTGCAGGTAGATGGCGCTCAATAATGTGTTCGTATCCGTTAATTTTGTAGACAATCTTTATAATAGTGGTGACCAACTGAAAGTTTCTGTTTCGGTTTCGGTCTTAGTTTCGTTTTGATATCTAGCATCCCACGCATTTTTACGATAGATGATTATTTTTCTTATCACTCTATTTTTTTACTTATAAAAACTAGTTGAGGTACCCGTGCTTCGCTACATGACAAAAAAAATAGATTTTATTCGCTAACCGTTGGAGGTACATGAAAAGTGATAAGTGCATTCCGGATTGAAAATTAAGTGTTAACCTTGTATACCATCAAAAGTTTGCTATATTTTAGCGTTCTCTTTTTATTCAAAATGGAAATAGTTGCCATCGTTAGATAGCAAAAAATATGGAAATTAAAAGTAGCCATACACTGACCAGTCAAATAAGCTATGTCCATGCAAAATTTCATCTAAATCGTACCGGTACTTGCGTGATTGATAGACGCACACCGTCTCATTTTTATATATTAGTATAGTGTATATATATAAGATGGGAATGCAAGGGATGAGTAACACTACGCGGATATGATTATTCTGATAAACAATTTTCCTTATTTAATATTCATAACGTAGATTATTATTACGAATCAGTGTTGTTTAATCGTAACTGGACAAAGAAGTTTATTATTTTTTTTAGTACAAGCGCGAATTACCTGCTCTGATTTCATACAATGTTCATTTAGTAGCGTAATTATGTGCATAGTCGTCAACCTAGTACGGTTCCACAACTGGGCACGGGTCCTTGTACTTATAGGGACATCTTACCCTCCAGATGCCTCATATGGTACGACTAAGTCAACGCAAGGGCGGTGGGCGAGGATTTTCGGGCCTTAAGGAGTACCCTCTTTACCCGAGCTATTCTCAAGGTGGTCAACTACCTGAAGTACCTGGATCCACAACACGTATACATGATAATACGATGTTAATAAAACATTGTAATATAATGTACATATGTAAAAGATATTTATCAGCTCCACTGTATAGTAGCTGGTTCTACGGGTCTTCTTTCTGAGTGGGAGGTCAAAGTGCATCACGCGAACCAAGTGTGGATTAGTAGACTTCACACTCTTTGATAATCTTTTAAAAAGCTTTGCTGTTGAATGTTGTTCAGGTTTGTTCGCGATATTTTCTTTCGCCAATAAATAATACATTTAGAAGTCGAAAAATCAGGTATTTTAATAAAAGTAAAGGTTATGGTGCGTTATTCTCACAAAAAATATATAAAACAATTATTGCTGACAATATTGCATATCCTCATGGCGGCAGCTTTTTGTGTTTACTAGTATCATAATCTTACACCCGTATTGGGTTTAAAGAGTCATTTATGTCTCATAAGACATACAAAAATCACTTAGAATGAGAAACTTAACAGCTAAATACCTAATAAATTTTTGTTCGGGAGACGTGTGTGTATAATGTAAGGTGTAGTAGTTTCTTTCTGTACCGTATAGATGATTTCTACATTGTCCAAAGGTTGACTGGTAGAGAATGCTTATGGCATTAAGTATTTTATAGGTATATAAAGTTTAAATAAATAAATAAATGTTAGAAAGGCCAACGTTTGTGCAGTACATACATACATTCCATGTATGTTTGTTACACTTTGTTTGTTCCATGTATGGGATACTCAGTAACGTGACCGAAGCTGGAGGAATAAGGTAGTATTATCTTTATAATCTAAGGAGATTTATTTACACAATTTATTATTAGCATAAAGCACGCATCTTTATTTCACTTGCTTTATATATTTGGCTACGTCGACACTTAAAAATCGATTGTTGAACGCGTTTGATTTCGGATCTTGAATGTCGAAGTGTAGTCTCTGGACGTGTATCAAGGATGGCGCTGTCGTCACGCGGATTGAGTCATTGCATGTGTCGAGCCGTAACCGTGTCAGCGTCCGTCGCGGAATAGAATCAAGGCTATACCGCGCAGGGTTGCCGATCGAGAAAACTAATTGGCTGTAACTATGCAGACCATCTTTGTTATCTTAATATCGCTGCTTGGATTTAATAATAACACAACACAAAAACGCTAGTATTACAGGAGCCAGGAAAAAATATCAAGGTTTTTAATGTTGTTTTAATAATGATTGAAGTTAAAATAATAGAAACATATCGAAAGCCGCTATCCCAAACCACAACCC